>BJBW01004367.1:0-29360 GCA_004320125.1 Scolopax mira
GGTTGTGGCTGGAGATCCCAGAAAGAGAGTCCTACCTACAGGTCATCCACTTCCAGTTTTCCTGCCTACAAGGGAGGTCTCTGGTCACAACTTAACAATAGTTAGCATGACATTTCTGGAAGGAGGTAACTCTGTAACAAAACATATTTTAGTCATAATATAAATAAGCTTTAGGAGCTTTAAGTGTCTACATTCCACTGCAAGCTGGGTCTTTAATTCCTTAAGTTCTTAAAAAATCCTAGGCTTTGTTCATTCAATAATCAACATTATCTCTGTCCTTCAAAAATTTGCAGCTAACTAAGCCCCTTAATTCAGAACTAACTCTCATTAATGCAAATGAAGACACTAGAGAACCTGATTGAGTTTGAATCTGAGCCATGTGATAAATTTACTGGTGATCTCCAGCTCTTTATCAGAAGATTGCTGCTGTTTGTCAGAAGGTGTAATTCCTTAGAAATTGAATCCAGCTATTAGCAGGACACATTAATTTCCCACAAAAATAATCTGAGTTTATACAAAATGTTGGGTTTTAAGAACGAGCTAAACACGGTTCCAATAAATTTTATGTTCTTTTATATTGCTTGATCTCAGACTTGGTATTGCAAGTCTCAGAAACAACTACAGATTTAAAGCTCTTTCTTCAACTATTAAAGTGTGGGGAAATTCAAAGTACACTTATTCATTTGTGTTTATTTAATCTTTCTTCTGATTTTTTAAAAACAAGAAATTGTATTTATTTATGGGCCCAAAGAAATCCGAACACATTGAGCGCCTACATTAACGTGCTCTAATAATGTGTTATGAATTTCTAATGTAGACAAGGAAGTGCAAATACTAACATTTGCCAGCTGGACTATCTGAGACCTGGCTTTCCATTGTCTTACCACAGAACCCACGAGCTTCACATTCACAACGTGAAGCCAAACATAGAATTTCAGAAAGTGATAATTGATGTATTCTGGCAACCCAGTTCACTTCTTCCAGGTAAATCCATAAGTTCCTTAGGAAAACACCTGGCAAAATGTCCAAAACTAGTTATCTATTGCATTTAGAATAGAGTTATGAATGCTGGGGAATAGAAATATCCATAGCCCAGTGCTTGGTCACAGGGTTTTTGGATGCTGTGGGTATAAAGGACAACCTCTTTTCACACTGCCTACCTCCTATGTGGCCAGAGCTTTATCAATGTGAAAAAGCTGACCTTCTATGGATGTGGCAGAGTTTCACATATCTTGGCAGACTTGGCAGACTAGGCAGATATTCTTATTCTGGAATTGATGATGTAAGAGAAATTATATGAACCGAAAGAATGGTTCATATAGAATGTATATACGAATGTATTACTGACATCAAAAGATGGAAAAAGAAATATTGTTTCTGCATGCTTCATACTGTGTCCAGCTCTGGAGCCCTCAGCACAGAAAAGACATGGACCTGTTGGAATGGGTCATGGAGAGGGACACCCCCAATGAGAACAAGCTGAGACAGTTGGGGTTACACAGTCTGGAGAAGAGAAAGCTCCAGAGAGACCTTATAACAACCTTTCACTACTTAAAAGGGTCCTACAGGAAAGGGGTAATGGCTTTAAACTAGAAGAGGGTAGATGTAGATCTAGACTAGATATAAGGAAGAAATTTTTTACAATGAGGTTGGTGAAACACTGCAGCATGTTGCCCAGAGAGGTGGAAATGCCCCATCCCTGGAAGTGTTTAAGGTCAATTTGGACAGGGCTCTTAGCAATCTGATCTAGTTGAAGATGTCCCTGCTCATTGCAGGGGGTTGGATCAGATGACCTTTAAAAGGCCCTTCCAACCCAAACTATTGTATGGTTCTATGGTTGTATGACATTTCAAAGGCAAAGAAAAAACCTGTATAATATTGCCTTTTCTGTTCAGAAAGATGGCAAAGGTGATCTGCTCAAGGGTTTTGACCCTTTGGACATGGAAGAGAATTCCAAATTTCTGAAGCACAGAAAAATTAATTATTTACCACAGGTAGCTATGTCTCCACAGAGACTCCACCTTCCATTTTGGTAGTGGAAAATATACTATATATCAATAAAACCAAATAGACATTTAGATCTTGAAAACAACGCAAACAACTATAGACAGCATATTCTTATTCCTAAATTTATCCTAAGGCTCCAGGTGACAAAAAAAAAAACCAAACCAAAAACATTTGTTTCAAGAAAATTACAATTGTAATGAATTTTGCTCAAGCATTGACCTGTACCATGTTTCTGTTGAAAGGAGAATAAAGTCACAGAGAGGTCACAGTCACTGCTTATTTATTTACTTGTACATTTTTGGAGGTAAGGAGGAGGATGGGAAAGCAATTGTGAAAAAAAGTGGCAAAGAATGATACACACAAAAGAAACAAAATGTTAGCGAAATTAACGTTAAAAGGACTAGGGATTGATTTTAGGGAAAGACTGTAAAGACACCATGGGCTAGAGGAATTTTTTCTGTTCCTGAAGTTTGTGGGGTTTCCTGTTTGAGCTCTGCATCTTCCCGTGGATTGCTGGCAGTCAGTTTTCTGCAATTAGCTGTGATTTGTTTCTCTTCACATCTGGTACAGTTTCTCATTCCTGACTCAAAAGTGTCAACGTTTTTAGCCTTTCTAATGGGTCAGGACTGTATTTCTGCAGCATCCCACCTAAATGAGTAGGACTTCAGAGAGCCCACAGGCTCTCCTGAAGTGCAACTGGGGTGAGGAGATAACCAGATGTGCAGCAGACAACAAGAAAACATCTGTCGTTCATTCAGTGGCCAGTCCAGCCCAAACTATGACAACAGATCAAAGTACCTTGAAGTGGTATCACTAAGTTCCAATTCTTATGGCCCTTTGGTATGAGAGAGATAGGCTTTAACAGGTATTTAAGGCACCATTTTGCAAAAAGTTTAAGTGTGTGTTTAACTTATAATGCTGAAGTCTCACTTGAATCCATAGGATTTAAGTGCATGTCTTGGCATATGCATTGTGTATTGTGAATATTTTGCAGACATTGGTGGGGTCTGTGCCTATAGAAATGCCAGCATAGGAAGAAGTACACTCCAAGTCTGCAGAGTATGGGTATCCTTGAAAGTTTCTCATTTGTTTTAACAGACAAATATCAAACATGGTATAATCAAGCACAGATATAATCACACATGAGAAAACCCCGTGCAAAGAGAAATTAAACAGGATTTTAATTTAGCAGGAGAAGTGCCACATGCCATTTTTATATATTCCTACAAACCATCACTTCCTAGAGGAATCCTTGACTGAAGGTCTATACAGAAGATTTTTTTCCATGCTTTCAAAAAGATGGAATATTTTCCTCATAGAAACTTATGGGCACCAAAACGTATTCAGAAAAGTCTCTTAAAAATTATTTTCCACTTGGCAGCAAATATCATGAAGGCTCTGTGACTGGCTAACAGAGATCCTGCAGTTGCTGAAAAGGAACCACTAGGTGACATACAGATGACCTGACCCCACTGTAAGGAAGCATGTTGCACACAGGCGTTCCTGTGCAAGAGGAGCATAGACCATGCATACCATGATAGCCTTGAGGTGATGACTTAAGCAAAATTCAAGAAGTAAGGCCCTGCTTCACATTTAGAAAACATTTTCTGATGTTGTCTCACGACTGATGCATCTCCAGCCTCCTCAACTTCTGGACACAAGTCCCCACGAGCCCCTCTTCCTCAAACCCTTTCTGCCATACACCAGCTCTCGCTGTATCTCTGTTTATATTCCATAGTCATACTTATCTGTGTCCTACCACACTCTTCAAGCGCCTCATGATGCCACAGTGCAAGAAGAGGCTCAGAAGCTGTTTCTGTTGACAGGCTATGGCAGAAGAACTCACTAAGGGGACTGGATGGGGCAGACTAAATAATCCTGGAGCACTTGAACACATGAGGCCCGTGCAGCCACTTGAACTGGTTGAGCTTTAGGCCAGCTTTGTGTCAGCATTTCATCTTTCTCGTAGAACAGATGCTTGTTTTATGTTGTATCTTCCATATTCTCTCAGTATCGAGCATTTCGCAATTAACTCCATCCATGACAAATAAAACCTGACAGAATTCAGCGCATGGGAGACAGATGTAAATGAGCAGTGCTGCTTTGACCAGCTGTATCTGGCTGGACCCCAGCAGCAAGCTGTCTATCAAACCCCACCAGTAAAAAACACCCACCAAAACCCAACAACCCTCACATCTTGTGAGCCGGTGTGTGTGTGCGCTGCAGAAGCCTGTGCTAGAATAGAAATCATCTTAAAAAGGGAAGGAGAGAGCTGTGATGGAGCAGCAGCTGCAACTCAATGCAGCTTCATTTAGCTTTCCCCCCTCCCATGATAAATGCTCAGTCTACCCTGCTAAAGAGGAGTAGGAATATCTTCAAACCATGGAGATGTTCGCCAGAGAAGAGGATTAGAGAGCCCTGGGATGAGCCTGGAACGATGCTAAAAATAGCCTGTGAAATGAAATGTCCTTTCCTTAGTCTGCTTCGTGAGGTTTTGTGAAGGAGGTTCTGCTTCTCGGAGCAGGACGTGTAATCTCTCATGGACAGATCCCAAGTTGTCCGCTGTGCAACAAATGGAGATGGCTGTTCAAAAGGAATGTGGTTGCCTCGTCTGGGGTCTCTTTTTCCTTTTTTCCTTTTTTCTTTTTGTTGGTAGTGCTGGAGCAAGGGGATTGTGTGTGTGTGCATGTGAATATGTGTCTAGGAAAAGGAGGGCCCAGCCAGTCGATCAGATTTCATTAGGTTTCTAACTGCCAGCTTTAGGCTAGTGGTTTTGGAATATTACTTGGGACCATTTCAAGTATTTCAGCTTTGAAAAGCAAGTTGTTGTAGTTTCTAATTAAAAGAGAGGAAAAAAAGGCCCCTTTGTCAGTTAATAAATAATGGTCATTGACACTTCAGTTCAAAAAAACAGGAAACTCTGGAGCTTTCCTTTCTCCTATCTTGGTTTAGGGCTCCTGGCAAGAGGCAGTGTCCCCAGCAGAGGACCACCTGCGGCTCGGGAGCAGCCAAGTTCTCAAGCTGAGATAGAGGAATTTTATACATGACCATGATGTCCACTTCCACTCCAGGCCATCTTGAAGCCAGATGCATCTCTGCTTTAAAGATACAGAAGTGGAGGGTGCCAGATTTACAGTATAAAACACCTTCTTTTAGCATTACTCAGTCTGTGGGATCTCTGGCTGCTTATTTTATCCCTCATAATATTAGAAAGGAGTATGGATCCTGCCAAGTTTAGTAGTTTCATGTAAAGCACTGACAAATAACCTTAGATGGTAAATTCCCTGGGAGCTCTCTTAGGCCTGCAGAGTACCACGCACACTCCTGCTGAAGTATATATATATGTAACAGTTTTAAGACTGGGGAGAAGATACATTTAAAATTTCTCTCAGATCATGCCTTATTCATGTCACTTATTCCATCATGTGAATCATGCTATCCATCAACTCATGCCAATAAGAAGGATGGATTTTCAAGTATATCTAAGCACAGACTCCCTCGCTTTTTGGCTGCATAATTGGTATGGGTACATTGTTAAGGGTGCCTACCACAATTTTATTCCCAAAAGAGCAGCAGCTATGTAGATCCAAAGGCTGCTGAGGGAGACAAATCACCCAGTGGATGTTCTTATCTCTTTCTAGTGCCTGCAGAAGAAGCGTAGGCAACCAGCTCATACACAGCAACTACTACTTACATGCCTGAAGTCATATGAAATTAATCCAGCCCCTCTCTGTAAATTACTGTGGAAAATTACCCTCGCCTAAGAGCATCAAAATTATTTCATGCAGCTATTCCAGTATCTTCAGAAAGTGTGGGAAAAATAACATCTTCATATCTTCTCCAGATACACGGAGTTTGAGAACCTGCGCACTGTTAAACTGAAAATAAAATTAATCAAGGGAATAGGAAAGTTGACTTGTGTCTCTTATGCTAGTGCTACACACTGTCCTAGAATTCACTATATGGAGGTGCCTGGAAGATATCTGTAGTTTTCTGTGTAGAGACCTGCAGAGAGTGAAATTAAAACCTAGCATGAAATTAACCATGGCTAGAGAGAACACCACACTCTCTGTTTTTTTGGTGGTTCATGTAAGCATGGCCAGGAACAGCTAAGCTGAGTTTTTTACCTCAGTATGAGAAAGATAGGTTAGTCTTTTGGACACTTTTCTTCTCTATTCTATTTCTATATAATGATCCAAAAATTTTTGGAAGGGTCCCTTCACAGAAGTTTTACATGACATCAGCTTTTCCTGTGACCAGCTCAAAAAACAACTGTAAGAGGTATATATGGAAACAATAAAGCCCTACTGGTTTTTATAGAAGCATAATGCCATCCAAATAAAATCCACCATCTATGGAAACTTTCATTAAAAACATAACTCTGAAAGACTCAGCACTGGTAATTCAACAGAAAGAACCCTTGTTTTCTGATGTAAGGGAGAGTCCTGTAACGTTAGGGTTATCATAGAAAAAAAAGAGCTATTCACAAACACATCAGAGAGAAGACTGAATGTGAAGATAATGAAGGACAGATGTTATCTCAGGGAAGATGCTGAGCTTAAGTTTTCTGTGATGGAGGCTCAAGAATAGGTTTTTTATGCATCATATGCCATTGCAAAGATACATTTATTATTATTTTTTCATTATATTCAGTAATATGCCTGTACTTTACAGAGAACACAAAGCTTCTTGGGCAAGAAAAAGCTCTTCATATCAAAAGCTGTTGATAATTTATGAAACCGACCCTGCTCTTTTTTCCCTCTGTCTGCACATCATAGCTCCCTGTACCCAATCCTCCACCAGTCCCAGAGCACATCTGCAGGAGTTAAGAGAGGGGGGAGCAAGTCTTCTTGCCTGGTTGACAGGGGTGAAAAAAGGAGGTTTCAGGGATCTCTGTGGGTAAATGTTGCCCTGGGAGAGACTCATTTGCACTCTGCTGCCGGAGGAATCACAAGTTCACTGATGTGGAGAAACTGAGTACGACTGATGGAATTTAGTCCAGGCTCTAAAGAGTTACAAGTGTGAGTGAAGACACTCTGACAGCTCCTAGGAGAGTTGAAAAGTAAATTTACAAGAGCCTAAGCCCTCATGAACACCTGGTGTCTCTCCACTGTGGTTAAACTATTCTTTTGTATCTTCCACAAGTGGAAAATTAAGCTCAATTTATCAGAATTATCTGAGTGTATGTACAAAGATACAGTTGATGAATAAGCAGCTGATAGAAATCCTGGAATAACCTATAAAGAATTAAATCCCTTTGAGAAATATACTTATTACTAAGGTAATGAGGTAACATTAATTCAACAAATGGGCAACAGCATCAACAGTAAAGTTCTGTCATGGGTAAGGATTTGGCTATAAAGCAGGAAGGAATAGTCAGCTTTCAGCATGGGAAGTGTTTATAATGTCTATTTTTAATGAGCTGAAAAAAACCTTACAGTGTAAAAAAATAGATGTTCCAGTGAAATTTAGATCAGAATGAAACATACTCCTGGAACTGTCAAACTGAGGACCAAAGATGGCTTGCATTCATTTTAGATGACAAACTTGTTTATTTTTTCTGATGTTTTCAATTATGTTATTGAGGCAAAAGTTTTCATTTTAGTTGCACTGAGTAACAGAATGACCACTGTGCTTTTAAGTGAAGAATTAGTTTGGGTGTCATAAAACATTATCTTTGGTGCTTTTCAGTGCCCAGATCTGTTAAATACACAGCTGCTACATATCACCTGCTGATATTGGGGGGTTTATTATTTTTTATATTTATATGTACTGGTGAGGAACCCTGTGAATGGGTCTTTAAAACATTTAGCAGGGTTTAAGATAACGAAGTTACAGAGCACAGCTATCATGTAAGCACTCACTGCTTACACGATAAGGACACGGGGTTTGATAGGTGATACCTTGTACCTGCTGTAATTGCTTGTTCTTGCAGATTGCAGAGTAATCCAGAAAGAATTCTATAGTCACTCTGCATTAACAGAAAACAGGAGAGGTTGCAATGTGTACATTCCTTCTCTGATAACGCAGGCATAACAAAAAAATTAAGTGGGTGTGCCACAGACCTGTTCACTTCCCACAACACAGGCTGGTTGTTTCAAAGCAAAGACATCAGGCGTCCTAGTGCGGAGAGCAGCCCTGGAGTAGTACAGCAAGTCCAGGCAGGTACAGGTAATAGCAAAACATATTTACTGCACTTCAGGTACACTAGCTGGAAGCCTAAAGTTGGCATTACCCAGTCCTTTTTAAGGCTGTTACAGAATAGGGATGAAACATATGAATGAATTGAATTTGGGGGGTTTATCTGTATTTTTAAACATATGTCCTTTTGTCATTTCATTTGTTTAAATTGTTTAACTTTATCGAGCAATCTTAGTTTTTCTGGTTATATAAGCAAAATTCTTAAATTTGCCTATGGGAGAGAAACACTATTTATTTAGGGAGAATGAATCATTGTTAGCTTTATTCACTGATGATGCATAGTTATCAACTTCAAATATTCCAAACAGGATTCTCAGAAATATTAGGTGTAACCCACTATTGATTCTTATTTTATTAATTAGAAAATGTTAGTTTCATGTAGCCCTTGACAACAGCCTTCCTGTGATACAGTTACACATCATAAAACAAACATAGAGCAGGAAGCAAAGCAAAAAAGCCTGTGCAATATAAGCACAGATGAAATCCAATAAGCAGCTCAGCTGCAAAAAATAATTCAATTAATTGTATGCTTGCAATTTACTCAGTACCAAAACATTTTTATGCTTTGAAGGATGACTGTCAATTGTATTCAAAGAAAGAAACTTCACTCGTATTTACAGTATGCACGCAAAACTAACATTCTTGGATACTTGCAGCTGCAAGTTGTGCCTGGAACATCACGCACATTACCTTTGCCAGCTCTTGTTTGGCTTGTGATCACCAGAAAAGATGCAAAGCACCACTGCCATAACCAATGGGTCAGAAAAATATTTTGAGAGATGACCAGAGGGGCTGGAGCATCTCTCCTATGAAGATAGGCTGAGAGAGTTGGGGTTGCTCAGCCTGGAGAAGAAAAGGCTCTAAGGAGAACTCATAGTGGCCTTCCATTACCTAAAGGGCCCCAAGGAGAGATGGGGAGGGGCTCTTTATCAGGGAGTGGAGCCATAAAACAAGGGGTAACAGTTTTAAACTGAAAGAGGGTAGATTTAGATTAGATATTAGGAAGAAATTCTTTCCTGTGAGGGTGGTGAGACACTAGAAACAGGTTGCCCAGAGAAGCTGTGGCTGCCCCATTCCTGGAGGGGTTCAAGGCCAGGCTGGATGGAGCTTTGAGCAACCTGGTGGGAGGTGTCTCTGCCCAGGGCAGGGGGGTTGGAGCTCGATGATCCTTGGGGTCTCTTCCAATTCTAACTGTTCTGTGATACTGTGAGAGTGGTTTAGCTGCACTGGTTCAACTGGCTTTCTGCTGTACTGTGATGAGCAGGTTCGCTGGGGAAAGACATGTTCCTCTCTTTCTTCAAATAAAGGGAATGAGCAATAACAAATGGAGCAGGGAGGTAAGGTCCTGACAGAGTTTATCTGGGGTGATCTGATGCTTCTGCTCAGTACACAGCCTAGGAGACCACACTTTCTTATAGGAACACGAAGGAATGGGAACAGGAGAGAAAAATCCAGTTTAACAATCCTGAGGAACCCAAACTATTTTCATTAGTACTTGTCTAGCGCAAGAAGTTCTGGAAGTCTAGTTTCACCCCATTTCATAAGATCAGGCCTTCTCAAATGTAAATATTGCAAGTGCACCAATGTGATATTGGTTAGCAGTAGCATTGCTAACAAATGCCTCATACCTCAAATCTTGGCCAACGGTTTCTATTTGCACAGAAAAAGACTGGCAATACCCATAGCTTTTCCTTCAGGCTCTCCAGTTGTTCTCTGTGGTTTTCATCTTTCAAAAAGCAGTCTTGTTACAAGGTTCCCTGATTTCATTCTTTCCATATGTTTTCTACTTGGCTTTTGCACAATCGCCTGATGTTGTGGAGCTGGGTTCTGCCCCAGGTGCTGTTAGAGAGGGGTGGCCTGTGGCCTGGCTGGTGCCACCCCCTGGTCTTTCCTCCTCTGGGGACTCTACCCCAGCCAGGAGGCAGTGTCACCCTTGATGTCCCTTCAACCTCCGAAAAGCCACTACAGCCTTTCACTCCGCCTTCCATCTGGCTTGAGCTCATACGGGAGAATTGATTTGCAGTGGCACAAATGTGCAATCCTCAACTGCCAAATTAGTGCCAGGCAACTGATAAAGTGAATTTAAATATCTGAAGCCCAGGAGGCTCAGAAAAGACCAACAGATTCATGGGAGACAACTTAAGATGGCCAACAGGAAATTCCCAGGCAAGAGTAGGATTTAGCTTTTTTCTGAAAGGTGGTTCATCTACAAATTATTGAGTAGAGAGACAGTGGACTGCTTTAACTTATACTTCATAGCCACAAATCATTTTCAGAAGTAGTGTAGATGCAAAAGTTTCATTAAAGAAAGCCAAGAGAGGAAGGCTGTCATTGTAGCCGAAATAAAAGCATTGAATCCTTATGTTCAAGTCCTCTTTACATCTGATTTAGAGCAAGACTTTGAAATAAAATTGCTTTCCTCCTAACACAGCTCACTTACACTTAAATCATAGAATAAGCTTAGCAAAGTCTTTTTTTTTTATTGAAGATGGTCCACTTTACACACATTAGTAGCTGCATGAGCAAAGACTGGGGTCTAAATATAGCCATTTTCACACTCTGAACAAGCTCAATGAATATTTAAGTATTTTTCACACAGTAGGACAAGAGAAATGAAGAGGATATTAGTCCTGAACATCTCTAGCTTTGCAGTGGTTACGGGATCTAATTTTAAACCCCAAACACAGAGCAGACAGTGGAAAGATCTGTATTTGAATATCCCCATCCTATCTAAGCCCTATCAACATTGACATCTCAGTGATAAGGACAGGGGACGGGGATGACAACGGCTTTAATCAATGTGTTTTGCTTGAAAAGCGTTACATAGCTTCCTAAAAGGAGAATACTAATATATTTCTGCAACATGATAGAGCTTAGACCTGAGATACACACTTATACGTCTTATGATGTCACGATTTAGACAGAAACATGCAATAATTTAGGCCCCAAAGATTTTAAACATCAAAGCTAAGTCAGGAAGGAGTATGAGCTGAATGGACAGAAACGTAAGTTTAATCGATCTCTCCAAACTTTCTTAGCTTGAGTTTGTAACAGAGAAAAGATGTCTTGATTTGCAGTCAATCTAAAGATTTGAGAAGTCTAAACTGAAACAAAAATCCATTTAACCTCTGGCAAGTACTCTTGTGGTTTTCAAGGAAAAGAAAAATTCTCAGCAGGTTTACAGAAAGGCTGGATCTCCTCATTTGAATTCTTTGGCTGCCATATGCTAAAACTATACACACACAGAAAAAACACAATATTAAAAGCCACATAATTGAGAAGTTAGGAAATGGTAGACTTAAGGGCTGTCTTTGTGACCATAGCCAGCTGTTTTGTGTATATGCATTAAGGTAGAATCCCAGACTTCCCTTGCCTTGTCCAATACTCACCACGGATGGGGTGTCCTTAGTAAGCAGGTACTTCAAAATTTGTTTTCTCTATGTATTTAGTGTGTGGTCCCCAGACATATTTATTGCAAGCTGTTTAAATGCTAGTCAAGACAGAACTGATCTTTTTTCCTTGTTTTTTCCTGTGAACCTTGGTATTGCAGTGCCTATGTGAGATAGGATCTGTATATTTCCCACCTCAATGGAAGCTGAGAGCACACAACAGGCTCTGGTGTTGTACGTCCAAGTCTCAACTGACAGCATATTGGAGGACATGGACTTCTTCATCACAGATGCTTCACCACCGCCCTGTACATTTAACAAGGTTAGTTAAAATCCCTATTGCCATATGTACATATTGGGTGGGGTGGCTCTTAAGATTACATCTTTGCATACTTCAGTTGGCAGCCTTAATAACTCCATCACAGCTCAGCAATCTTCTCTCTTGCTTGTTTTTCAGGACAAAACTTTGTGATGTAGCTGTTCCAGGACGATGCCTTCTTTTACCTATTTGAGGGTTCCTTTTGGGACAAAGTCCCTTGAAGGGAGTGGTGTCCACATCTTTCATGGAAAATAATGCCTTTGCAGATGGCTCGTCTGTGATGCTGCCAACAGCAAGGGGACAGACTCTGTATGTGATCATCTCATAGTTGCCACTTGCAGCACCTTCTCTCAGCTTCAGAAAAGAAATTGTCATCATCAAACAAAATACTCATCAAGCAGCAGTTTAATATCCCAGCACAGATGAATTTTCTTGACTTTTCATGCTGCTTCAGATCAACCCCACCCATTCCAGTTATTTGATTCTTGTGAAATATTTTTTGTGGTCCTTGAGCATGTGATAAAAGTAAACTCTATGGTTTCTTTCATTTCTGATAAATCTTTTCATGTTTGCCCAAAGTACCATACACATCCTATAAATTTTTCCTCAGTGCTTTCCTTGACAAATGCGGACTTCAAAAGGCAAAAATATTTTTCATCTTTAAGTACCAATCCAAAGTAGAGATGCTCTGAAGACCCCCCAATTTCTTTTGGAAAAATTTTTCTGAAGCCGTTTGAGTTTACAAAACTTGAAAAAAAAAAAGAGTAATTAAATAGTACAGTGCATCTCATTTAAAAACAAAAGCCTGCTGTTTCTTCTTTAGTGTTCTCTCAAAAAAAGCATGAAAAGAGTTGTATTCTCAGGGTAGCTGAGCTCTGAGAATAGCTGGAGTTTCCTCTTCTGCCTATGGTTTTTGATATCTCCTCTGTTACTGTTTTTAATGCACGGGCAAAATTAAGACCAGGGCACAGTGAATATTGCATCGCAATCTATCTTCCCCTGTTGAGTAACGGTGTGGTCTGAAGAAGGGACGGCAGCGTGACCTTACGAGGGATGGTTTCTCATTGCATTTGTAGCTCTCTTCTGGCCTGAACTCAGGAACCACGCAGTCATACAGGAGTTATTGGTATAACATTGGAGGGCTTCAGCATAATTTTCTTCAGGTCACGGGTCTCACATATTAACTTCAACTTGTCACTGAATTTCACTGATTTTTTTAGAGTTGGAAGGGACCGTAGAGATCATCTAGTCCAACTGCCCGCCGAAGCAGGATTGCCCACAGCTAGAGCAAGTCACTCAGGACGGCATCCAGGCAGGTCTTGAAAATCCCCACAGAAGGGGACTCCATGACCACCCTGGGCAGCCTGTTCCAGGGCTCCATCACCCTCACTGTAAAGCAGGTTTTTTTTTCTCATATTTTCCTGTGGAAAATCTCATGCCAGTGGTTCACAGAACAAAGAGTAAGTGAAGGGATGGATTAAAAGAAATATGTGAAATGTGTGTTATGTACCTGGGATCTTCTCTGCCACTGTAATTAAAGGTTTTGTAATGAAAACAATGATTAGACTCACACAGGAGACCATCAGTCCCTGCTTTTATGCGAGGAAAAAGTCAGGTGCCCTTAGAGGTCATGAATTCTGTCAACTGCCTGACTCAGTTCTCAGCTCAGCACTGGTAGATTTATTAGGGCACATTTTGGTTTCCATTTCTTATTAATTGCCTCTTCTGCATCCTACAACGTATCAGACAGATCAGACTAAAGCACTGATGATTGCAGCCAGTTGGTTCCTGCATCTGACAGAAGTGGCTCTGAGGGCTGAGTCCTTCCCTCCCTCCTCTTGCTGAAGCCCTGAGTGCTTGGAGGAGGTTTACCTGAGAGCTGCCCTGATGGAAACAACATCTACTGAGAGCCTGGGCCTATGGACCTTTTTGGTTAATGGGGTTAATTCCCTGTGTTCGCCATAAATCACTCATCAGTGCTACAAATTACTGGCAATTAAAGCCAGAGTCCTGTGTATTCTTCTTGCTGTTAAGATCTAACGAAAAAATGAAGCCGCAGTTCCTTGCGAATGGATGGGGAATGCAAAATGCAATACTGAGCCAGAGTTTGGGACTGAAACAATTGTGTGTCTTACAACAATTTTGGGAAGCTGGGCTTAATCTGGAATCTTCCCCATAGTGATTCAAATTATTTCTCCAAGTGACTTGAGTGACCCTTTTTGTGGCAACGCTCATGTTGCTATGGCAAAGTTTGTATGAATATTAGAAGGTGCTGTCAGACCGCATGCTTCCACTGAGACATACAAACACTTGAAGGTGGGAAATCTGCCAAGGCACTCTACACGGTTAGGAAAAGGAATGTATGGTTAATCATTGTTTTGCTCAGAAGGAAGCCACAAGAGACCCATTCGTACCTTTTGTAGGCACCACTCTTCAAGCAGCAGAACAGAGCAAGGCCCAATGCTGCACAGAGTTGTTTGCAAATATTACAGAAACATTTGAAAATTCAAATGGTTTGACAGGAATTTTTCAAAATTACAGGTCTCCACTTTGCTCTCTAAAGAGGAAGCAAGACAAAGCTCACAAAGGTGCATTTTCAATCCCAGTTATATCTAAGAAACGTCACTGACTTTACTGGGTTTGCAGAACATTTAGAGATGTGTCAAAAGCCTATGAAAGCAAAAAATAGGAAAAATTTTATAATTATTCTAGAAGGTTCTTTGCAATGTTTGTGGATCAAACACTGCTTTCTTAACTCTCTATGATCCCATATTTAGGAAGAAATATTTTTTAGCATTACGGCTCTTTAATCTCAACACTTTCTATTCCTTACTTTCTTCAGGTTTACATGATCGCCAGTCTGCATGTGTGGTTCTATGGATACATTTCATATAGGTTCCATAAGCAATAAAGGGTTAAACAAATACCAGATTCAGTTAATTGTTTTTGAGAGCCACAAAACCTGATTTTGAGTTTGGCCTGGAGGCATAACTCTGGGTATAGCCCAGACCAGTGATGTGATGGATGGCAAACACTTCTGTATTTACAGTGGCACAGTGCCCAGCCTTTATACTGTCTGCTTCCTCCTCTTCACAGCCCATGAGGTCTTCAGTTATTTTTCAAAATTACAGACCTCAAATGATACCAGAATGCCAGACTATAGCAGAGACATACATGTCTCCAGCATACCCTCTTATTTTATGGGAAATGTCAGTCTCTAGATAATGAGCCCCAATGAACTCTAATTAGCAGAAAGCCTCATTATATGCCTAATAACAGAATGGTCAATTGTAAATCAGTAGATGAGGTCATTATTTTCAATCAGATTCTTCCGTCAAACACCAAAGCTTCATAGCTAAAGAAAGCAGAGAGTTCTTACAAACCACTAATTCTCATTCACTTCATAAGTAGTTTAGCAGGGTTCACTTGAACATATGAATCATTCTATTTATCTTCTTTCATCAATTTATTTTATAACTGTTCCAAAAAAAACTCTTTTATAACAGTGATTTACAATGTAATAAACTTTCCAGTATATATTCATGTTATTATTGTTGCAAAATGAAGATGTCTTTTTTTTTTCTTAACAGTTTTTGAGGAAGAGAATATTTGGATTATAAATAACTATTTCAGTCCCATTAAAAATAAATATCAGAATCCCTTTGATTAATTCAATGAAAAATTGAGCAACTTCATGAGCCAGTAGTTTCTTTTGAGTGGAACACAGATGCAGGTAAAAAGAACTTACTTTTTCTCTTTAGGTGACAGTTTAACCACTTCTAACACTTAACAGAAGAGTGAGGTCTTTTTTCTTTACTTTTAAACTATTGAGTAAGAATGGATTTCCTTAAGAAAACATACCCTTGAAATATATACCATCAAGAGCACACTGAGGACTGAAATTCTTTTTAAAAGCACAGAACAGATGCAATGGTGCCACCAACCAGTGTGATTCATCTGTGGTTCCCAGAGCCAAATAGGTCTGTGAAAATACTGCTGTTCCCATGCTTACCCTGCCCTTGAGATTTTAAATATAAAGGCTTACTGACATCATCTGCTGCATTGGTTTCGGTTATGCCTTACTAGGAATTGAAGAGAAATCATGACAACAGAGATTTTAAAGGTAGTGGAAGACAATATCAATGAAATAGACTGGAGGGTGAAGTCTACTGCAAGTTTTATGGCTAAACAGTACATGCCCGCATACAAAACAATCCTTGCTCTAACAGCATTAATATCAGAATTTAAGCCCCTTAGGAAATTTGTTGATAAACAATAACTTTTGTCTACCCACAGCTTGTGAGGAACATATATAATTTTTATAACTTACAAGAAGTTTTGATATGAGATAATTGCTTCTATTATAGGATTCAGGGGGCAGGTCTACATCAGGACTTTGCATTGATAGTTAATAACAATGTTTTTTGCTGAAATTTCATTAAAGTGCTTTCTGCTGGGCAGAAATCTCTGTTATACTAACTGGATTCATTGTGCATTTCTACTACTGTAATGGTGGAGGAAGCAAGCTTACAAATTATTTGTTTTGAATAAAAACAACAGTAAAAGTAATATGCAGCAACTCTTTAAACTTTCACTTAAAAACTATTTTTAAATTATATATAAAACATCTGTTACAAATATTCAAATATGTGCAACTGTCTTCCAGATGTGAAATAATGTTTATCAAAGGATGGAACAAAAAGCAGTTATCACTGAAGTAGGTCAAGAAGGAGGTCTCTGAATTACACAGATCTACCAGGGCTTCACAATAGGCAAGGGGTTACAAAACATGCATGTGATCATGGTCAATATAACTTAATTTGCCTTATGTATAGGGTACTTAAGAGGACACATCACTAACTGGGATAAGCTGGGATTCAGTGGAGTATTCTGTAAGTAACAAGCAGCCTTACCCACGCAGTTTGTGTTGCAAGTACATTTAACTTTAAGACTATCTGTCATGTTAAAACGGAGATGGATTGTGACATTTAGGCACAGCTCCATCTTGAGTCACACCTTCCCCGAAGGAAGGAGAGATGAAAATCCTTCCCAGGACTCCTGGGATTGTGGTGGGAACTTGGTGTGTACACTGGCCACAAGCCTGTGCCTTGTCCCTCTTGGTGAGCCGGTCCCTTCTCAGCGAGACCATCAATACCTTCTGCAAGCAGAAACCAGTAGACCCCAAGACTGAATACAAACCCTATTTTACAGCTGTGCTAACTATTGTCACCCTTTCTACAAAGGCTTTCTCTCAAGATTTGGGCTTCCAGCCATGTCTTGCGACTGCTCATGTATCCTCTCTTCTGGAATTAACCATTGCCCTTTGTTTTCTGATTCACTGACGCATCTGTTCCTTCTGTGCTGCTTTTATGGACTTCCAAGTCATCCAGTGGATGCTGTTTTCTCATACTGTGTGTGCAGCCATTTTTTTTACTGCCACTATTACAGAGTTTATTTCTCCCAATAAATGAATGTCAGAATTTTAAGAGGGCCACAGTATCAGAGGCATTTTAGGATTCTGAGATCATCCTGATTCAATCTTTTCCTGTTCAGAAGACAGTGCAGACCAGGGCTGTCAACTGACCCATTAAAACTCACAAACCTTTCATAATGTATTGGTGGTCCCAAAAGTCATGTGAAGCTGTAAATAATGCGTAGTTTCAGACATTGAAATCAATTTTGGAAGCCAAATGAAAATATCAGGGAGTGATGAGGTAAAGGCTCCGTTCTCCAAATCTAAAGAAAGTGCTTGTGTGAGATCATGAAAGGAAAACTTCTGACCAGGCAGTGTTTAGTAATGCACTGCAATAATGATGGTAGAACCCTGCATTCCAATCAAAAACACTTTGATCTTTGCTTGCAAGCAGAGATATTCTGTGTCCACATACATAATGATGAGGTTGTACTAGAATTCCTCTCATGCACCTCCAGAACTTCTCAGTCTGCATTACAAGCATCTACATGAAAGAATCAGCCTTCTGGAATTGTTTGCCATTTGACAGCTTCACATCAATTTAATATTTAAATGCCTCTTCTTTTTAGTAAGGTCTAACACTTTACTGTGGAGAACCTACTTGATACCAATCAAATAGATGTGAGAGAAATAGACACTGTCCTGACAGATTAATAGATAACGTGTATTTTTCCAGTTTGAGGTTTCAATCTTTACTGCTTCCACCTGTATTGGCACCAAGTTCTTGATTTATATTCTTAAATATAAAAAAATATATTTTTTTATATTTAGTCCACTTCTAACACAACCTGGTATCTTTACTCCACTTCCCATGGTACTCCAGTAAAGCCATGCCATGATTTGCAGAGTAGGATGATTAGCTACTGTTGGTGTATTGAAGCAGCAAGTAGAGCTGGTTTTAAGGTCTGAACAAATCTGCTTTGGCAGAAGGCCAGGAAAAAAGGGAAGGAAACAAGCTCATGACCTCCAGGCAATTACTGGCAGCTCTTTGGGGAGGCTGCTGGGTTACGATAGCGAAAAAGTCCTCACTATAGATTGTGGTATTTTGTCTCTGAGAAAAAAAATGAATTTTTAATTTATTCAATTGTTTTACATGTAACAAGAATTATGTTACACTTCTAAATATAATTATAAAACAAATTAAAGTCTTGATACATAAAGATACCATCTATATGCCAGTTCTTCCCATGCAGTGATCCTGGTATTTGGATACAAGAAGTATAGGGTACTGCTTCAGTTCAAAATGTATGCTACTTTTTATTATACAGCTGTCAACTTTTTTAAGATGACTGATGGACTGTGAAAACACATCCTTGCAAAACAGAATCTGTACACCTTTGCATATAATTAGATAAGTCAAACTCTTACTTATTCAAGGAGAAAGAAAAACACCTCCCCTAAATGTCCTCCTTCCCCAGTTCAAATGAGTCATATGATTTCAAGCAACATCCTGGTTTTATTCAATGTTCCATCTGTGTTGACTAAGGCACCAAGAGGTCAAGTGACTTCAAGGGTGGCTTTCCCATAAAGGCAGAGCCAGCAGCTGTCTAAGGGAGAAAAACATAAAAGTGGAATAATATTGGTTGACACTGGGGCATTTAAATAACTAGGGTCTGGGAGGAGATGACATTTTCCCATTTCCCCAGAGCAGCTAAGTCTTTAGTGAGGTTGCTAGTGAGATGGCTACAAGCAGTGGGCTTTTCACTGAGGTGGCAGCAGTAGTTTTGCATTTCCTAGCACAGATCTTTGATCTCTAGGCAATGCAGTTGTGTCTGAAAACATTTACCTGGTCTGTAAAAGATGCAAAAGAATATCTTCTTTTTAAAAACAGTTCAAAGAGGAGAGAGAAGTGCTAGACAAAAAAGGAACTCAATATTTGCCAACATCTACCCCATGGGAGAGGCTGAGGTAAACTAATTCTTTCAGCCTGAAAAGAGGCATAATCTCTGTGCGGGTGGTAACGTGCAGAAGGTGTTGGATCAGACCAATGCTTAACTCCTGGTCTGAGGGCAAAGGCTCCTAGCAAGTACAGAGACAGACACTGGTACCTCTGCTGCCTTTCTCCATGGTCTGCATCCAATGCTACACAGCATTGTATGTTTTTATCAACACGGATGAGATAGCCACCACCTGAATGAGAGCTAGGACCAACACTCTCACTTATCAATCACTCATCTTGATCTCATCTAGGAGCAAGCACTCTCATCTTGATCTGAATATGCTTTTTTCTCATGTCCCTCAGTTGTGGGTTGCACCCTGCTGGGCAGCCAAGTCATAGCTGGGAAGCCCATCAGGTCTTCAGTGGAGACATGCTCTTGGTGCAAAAGTAGCCCAAGTGGCCCTTGCAAAAAAACTGGCCTTATCGGTCAAAAAGACTGATGACATCCTGAGTTATACAATCATTTTGCACAAAGTAGGGAAGAAGGATATCAACTGCTACTGTGTCTTGCAAAGTGGACTGGAACTGACAGGCGAGCTGTCCCCTTGCTCCTGCCACTGACAGGGCATCCCATGGGAGTTCAGCTCAGAGAGCTCCATCTCTGCTGAAGCAGCTCCACTTTTGTCAACTGCTAAAGCAAAACTTCACCACACACACAATTTCACTCTCCATAGATTTTGAGAGATATTTTTTTTTCTAAGAAAAAAAAAAATCAGTGCATTCCACACCCAGGCCTTGGTCCAGCAACAATATCTGAGGCTGCACCGTGAGCAAGAATTCAGATACCAGTGAAAGAAATTTCCCCTTGTAACACCGAGATAATGCTGGCAATTTATTCAATGGCAATAATACTTGGAAAGTTCCCATTAATTGAGGGAATTACCAACAATATTCATAGGCATCAGTCCAGTAATAATACTTTTGATCTGGACAGTTTCACTTTAAAGGGTCGGGAAGGAAAAAAAATATTAGGTAGAAGGAAGTGGATTTTTGAAGCCGTGCATGAGAAAGGACTATATGATGTTCCCTGGCATTTCTAACAGTTGTTCCCTGATCGCTCTGTTCTGAGGCCATTTACATAACTAAGACAAAGAGCAACTTTCTGAAAAAAAACAAATTAATGCAGCTGACTTGTCTACTGAAAGTGTGTCTTTATACAGCTGTTGCCTTAAGACCAAAGGGTCAATGGACTCCTCTGCCAATATAGAGTGAGTAAAGACAGAGAAGAGGGTTCCCAAAACACTGTTAGGGAACGTGTACTATTACAGAGGAAGGAATCCAAGAAGAAAAGGACTTACATCTTCCAAGGAGGCACAGGTAGAGTTCCAAGACCTATACCCAACATGGCAATCTAGAAACTTCCTCAAATCATTTACTACTCTTTGATTCTAATGATCTTCAGACATTTAAAATTCAAGTTTGCTCTGTTTTGAAGAGTGTTTTGGCAATTTTCTCTACACATTAATTATATAAAGATATTTCTCCATGTAAAAAAGTCATGTTCTTAGTGCATATGATCAAATATTCTAGTGCAGGGCATTAAGAGGAAATAGTCAGTTTTCAGTCCAGAGTATTTGGTTCAAAGATTTTGCCATCCCTGAAACATAATCCTGGACACAAAGACACTTTATGCACATTGACCATCTCACCTTACAAAATGTGCACGTAAAGGGAACAAAAGGTAAGATTTGGTGCCTTAATGCTTTTGCTATTTTTCTCTCCCCATGAAATAGCAATCCTTTCCAAACATTAGCAGAGCATAAAATAACAAATCCCATATCTTCTTGCAAAGCTGCTCTCCTGACAAGTGGCTTCAAAATCTTTCACCCAGACACAAAATCTGTTTCACATCAGCTCTTAGTTTCTGTTTGCAATCTTTAGCTACTGGGCCACTTGGCAGGTAGATGTCAAAGGTACCCATTGATCCTTTCAGAGAGTACTTTCACTGCCATCCTGTTTGGTGCTTGTAGCTTTTATTGGACTGAGGACAGAATTTTTAACATGAAAGTCTAAGAAATGGTTGTCAACCACTGTTGATGCAACATTCCTCCTGCCACTTCCTTTATCCTCTCTATCAGAGCTTTCTTGCACTATTAATTAAGAAGTCTGCTTAAAATAGATCCACTAACCTGAACCAGATGTTTACAATGTGAGGTGTTCCGAGCAAGAACTACGTGAAAGCTGTGGTTTTCATGAAATTGTTCCTGTTTCATTCATTTTCATTCATCATACCTGCTAAATTAATAAAAAAAAATCTTGTAAGGAATATTGGAATATTTATATTAACATATAGAATAATTTAAATTAGACACTGGAGTTAAACACTTTAAATGTTTATGAACATATGTTATGATGTCACACTTATGCAAACAGACAGTCTGGGCACTGAGAATGGGAAGCTTTATTAATTCCTTTCCAAAATCTGTTGCTTTTTATATCTGCTCTAGGACTCCACAGAGGAAGCTTCCCCTCATTTATAGTTTAATATACATGAGATTGACCTACAGTAACCAGGGTAAATGGGCAATCTGGGGAGCAGGAATGAGATTGTCCATTCATACCTTGCTGGAAGACGTTATTTCTGTTTCTGTTTTCCATTCTTATCTTTTTTTTAAAAAAAAACAAAAAACGAAACACCCTGAAATCACTGATTAAGGGTCATTCAGAGAGCAAAATAACATAATTCCACTGCCATTCTTCCTTATGCTGAATGTATCTGTTTCTCAGAGGGCCAAAATTAAAATTTTCTTTAATTTTTAGAGATTCTGAGCTTTCTTCAAAGTACTGGTAAGTACTGGTGAACAGATGTGGTGTTAACAGCTGTTGTTGTTACAAGACAGGCAGTGTGGTCAGTCATTGGGGAAGGGGTTAAATGGCATTCAAAATCAAAGTTTTATTGGTTACTGGTCTGGTTAAGTCACCATAAATGCCTACTTTTAGCAGCACCACAAGACAATGAGATCTGAGTATCAGCTGGTGTCTGCGCTTCACCTTCCATATGATGCAAATACACCCCCGAAAACAATTTAGAGCATACTGCATATGGAGAGCCAGAAGTGACATGGGGTTCCAATTACAGTAAAATGAACCATATGTCTAATTAAATATATATGTTTTCTATTGATCTTCACACTAATTGCTGAAAACAGATGCACATGTTTCATCTAAACAGCAATTAGCTATGGGTAGCTATAATATGCAGTTCTCCCCCATACATCTTCTTCTCACCTGCTGCTCATCTTACCCACTGTGGAAATACTTTTTTTTTCCTTAAGCTATAGGTTTGTTTTAACTCAGAATATGCATGAGTTCTCCTGCTTGTTCATATGTTGTATATCATTAGCTTTCTCCGGTAGGAAGAAATAAGCAAGTATCTTAAGTATTTTAAAAAGTAGTGATATGATATTTCTCCAGTTTTAGGGAGACATCTTAAAGATTTCCTGAGGGCAGTGCTAAGCACATTATGAAAATCACCCCTGCAAGATCTGCCAAATTAGGAATACACAGAAATGTTGCAGATGTTTGGATAGAATTAATTTTCTTGGGTACTTCTTGATGAGGAAGATTTCTATAAAATTATCTCCTTAAAACTGTACAGAAGTAAGCGCAAAAAAAGTTCTAAGATCTAAGAAAAGTTGTGTCTTACTGGTGGACACAAAGTCAATGAAAAAGACTTTTCAGAAAGAAGTTTTCATAGAATTGAACAAATCAACTGTGAAATCACACTCCCCAGACGCATTCTTAAATACATTTGGTTTGCAAACAGAATTTTAAGTGATGTAAATTACATTCTGAATACCTGTCGTGGTTTGGCCGCAGATGGGAACAAAGGACCACNNCAATTTAACAAGACAGCAAAGGCCACAGGAAATAACAACGAGAACATGAACAGAGGAGTATACAACCGTAATCACAATACCGCCACTTGCCGAAGCACCCGGAGCACACCCAACCACACTACTCTCTCTGCACCTTCTGCCCCAGGGGTGGGACTTCCTCCTTTTATGTCACTTCCTGTCCCTCCCCCTCCCCGGCTAGCTCAGGCCCCGCCCCCTGGGCGTGGCTCAAATGGGATGGAATACCTGTGTCCCTGCTAGGTCCTGGGAACAATTAACCCTTTCCCCACCAGACCCAGCACAATACCATAGCATCTTTAGCTGCAGTACTCCAGCTTAAAGCAAAGATAACTTGTCAGAGTTTTTGTTCCTTTAAATACATCAAGCTCCAACAGGGTAGGTTTAGACTAAACATTAGGAAAGGATTTTTCACAGAAAAAGTGGTCAAGCATTGGAATAGGCTGCCCAGGGAGGTCGTTGAGTCACCATCCCTGGATGTGTTTAAGAGTCGTTTAGATGTGGTGTTGGGGGATATAGTGTAGGGGAGAACTTTGTAGAGTAGGGTAGATGGTTGGACTCGATGATCCCAAGGGTCTTTTCCAACCAAAATGATTCTATGATCCTATGACTGTACATAAGTGATTTGTCATATAGAGCTTTTTTCCCTAATTTTTTAAAATATATTTGTAGTCATTGTGCTGTTGAAAATTCTCATTCATTGAAAACACCTGGAAAAATGAACAGCATAATTTCAGTCAATTCTTTAAAAAGTTTTCTATTAAACGTTCAGTGACATCTTTTTGTAAGAAATAAAATGCTCCTTGAAAACTTTCCCTCAAATAGATGATTTTTCTTTTAGTGGCCCATAAGATATTGGTGTGACTTCTTAGTAGTGTACTTTTCCTAAGGAATTCTCTATCTTGCTTGTACACTTGGTGTATTTATGTATGAACAAGCATTTTTGTCATCTGTGTTGTCTCATTTTAAGCACGTGGCTCAAGTGTGTTTCAAGGAACTAATGAGGGGTTTATCTTTTCCTCACAAAGGGAAAGGGGAGAAAGGTGAAAATCTTCAGGGGGTGGGGAGAGGAGAAGGGGGAGGAATAGAGGTGGTACCTAAGATAATTGTCTGAGATGACTTAACCAGTGTCAGTGTTCAATGTGACGTCAGTCACATTCCCTGTATTTGTAAATATTCCCAAATGTGAAACTTAAATAAGGTGAAACACAGATTTAAAGTCAATTTAAGTGTATTATGGTGATATTGTGGACAACAAAAAAGCCATTCTGAAAGCCTGTAAATTTGCAGGTAACTTGCACATTTGCTGAGAAGGTTCCTGACCTGCCTGAAGAGACCAGAACTTCAAGGAATGATTCAAAAAGAGTAATGATTTCATTTGGTAAGAAACCCACATAACCAGGGATTTGGTTGGTTATATATTTTCCTTGTTTCTCTTTCAAAATCCACAAGTCGGTTTACCCAGTGTAGGCAGAAGTGAGCCACGTTGGTTTAACACTGCTCTGAATGCAGTTCAGATGACACTGACTTTCTGGTGTTTGCCTTTGTTTGCTTTTTGGGAATGAACATATTCATAAAACCTCTGTCAGGGTTGCTGAGGAGAACAAAAGCCCCAGATAGTTTCTCTCTCCTGCTCATGTTGCCATTCTCCATTGATAATCTGATTTCTTTTTGAATTTTTGAATAAGGAATGAATTGTGCCAATAGCAGTATCAGGAGAAGTAGCAGGCACACACGCTTCATCAGGTGTATTCATATAGCAAGACATTTGTGACAAGAGTGAGGATGGTGAAAGTAGTCATTAGCCTAGTAATTTAGATTCTTTAATGTTACCTTTTTAACGATGATAGAGTATTTTATTTGACAATGTGTATTTATTTCAATAGCTGAATCATTTATTATAGCCCTGAGAGATGGAATTGGGAGAGAGCAGGATTTGGTCTGATGGCTTGTAGAGGGAACAAATAAAAAAGTAAAAAGTTTTAATAAACAACCAAAAACCCATCAAAATCTATGCTTGTGGATAGATTTAATTATACAAAACCAGTTGTAGGCAAAAGGAATCTCTGTAAAACAAGATTTTGTTGTTGAAACACTTTCATGTTTGATCATGGTTAATTACTCCTTAAGGATTTTTAAGTAACAGCTGCTGCTAATGTTACTTAGAAAATTATCTGTGTTACAATACATTTTACACTTCAAGGAAAGACCTGTGTTAAATACAACACTTGCAATTAATATTTTTTCTAGAGAGTTAGTTTTTCTTGCTTTGCATTATGTAATGCTTTCTAGGGATATATTTGAGACCCATTTTTATTCTCTTTTGCTTAACATTCAGGATGGAATTTCCATGAGGAAAATAGATGGAACAGCTCTGTTATCATACTCTGAAGACTTCCTTTTCTGAAACAATTAAGTCCCTTTTCTTCTGTTTACATTCATGGGTTATATTGAGTAATGCCATCTGCTGACAGAAATACTGACGAGTGAGTCATCTGAAGTAAAAGCTAGGGCAGAAGATAAGAAATACTCATGTTAAAGACAGACTAAAGGCCAAAGATCCTGCCTCTGTCAAAGGTCTGAAGCTGATATTTAGGGAAAGAATGCATGAAAACTGTAAGAATATCTGTCTCCTGTAAATGCAACTGTCTGTCTTTGAGGGACTTAATAGTGCTTAATAGTCCTGACTGGATTTTACTTTCAAACTTATTCTGTAGGATAAATCTTTATGATTTAGATAAATCTGGAAGCAATTTGGGAATCAGTACCAAGTGTATCTTCTGCTACTCAGTACCACACTGATATTGTGTGTGTGAAAAATAATGGCTTTAGCTGCTTTTACATCTGTTATCATTTCTTTGAGTGCCCTTGCCCCATCCCTTCTTATGAGAAACTATTATTATTACTCAATTATTTATGAATTCATAAATAAAATATTTATTTAAATTAATTATTACTCAACTATTCCAGTATTTCCAGTACATATGTGAAACTTTTCACTATCTAGAACTTAGATCCGTATTTTAGGAAAATCTCCCAAGCCCTTCTGTAGAATAATTACTGTTAAAACTACAAATTCAATTCAATAATGATCAAAACTGCCCTTTTGCCTTAGGCTCGATGACTTCTCTGCTCATGGGCGGACAGTGCAAAATGCGACAATAAAGGTGTTAGAAGGATGAGAACAAAAGCAAGTTCAGTAAAACTGAAAAGACTTTTTTTCAGGTCTTTATGAAAAATTGTTATCACATATACAAAATTCTTTTCAGCAGTGGTTTCCTTATCTCTAACGAGATGGGCAGTCTTGCGTAAGTAAAACAGCAGAGTTTTGATTGATAACATCTGACCTTAAAAAAATGATTGGGGTTTGTATTGATTTTTCTGCCTAGACTGCATTTATAGTTGGGATGATTAATTAATGAATTTCTAGTTCCAGAAAGAGACCAATGCTGTTTAAACTGATTAACACAGAAGCATTTTATGGCTTTCCAGCAATTAATCTTTACAGCTAAACTGACGTAGGAGTATCTTTTTCACTCTAGCATTTCTAGTTTGTACAGAAACAGTAGTTGACTGTTACAGATGTCAACTAAACAATAATATAATTGTATCAGAAATGCAGTGTATAGAATGTCATGGGACATTTGTATCATTTATTAATATAGGAGAATATATTAATGGCACTGTGAGTTACATGTTGAACCTCTTTGTCAAATACTGTATAACTCTGTGCGTGCTGTTGTGTAGATGTTTGTTGACACAATGTCCTCATTTAGACAGCCAAAACATACTCAATTGAGCTGTAATACACAATCTCCTCATCACTGAAAAAGACTCCGTGGACTGTTGGTAGCAATACAGAACAAGACTATTTGCAAGAAAAAGAAGTTCTTTGGGTCCTGGAAAACAAGAGGGGAAAAAAAAAAAAAAAAGAGGGAGAGACATTTAAATGTCACCAGGTTTAGTTTTCAATGAAGATGGCTTGCTGGGTGCTGTGTTATTGACAGATTGACTGTGCATCACAACGTTGCTTGTAAGGACTGTGCTGTATTGGATAATATTTCTGCACTTAAGAAAGAACACAAAATTCCAAAAGGCTCTGCTCTTGGGAAGCTGCCTTGCACTGACCTAATTACTTCATTAAGCTTGGATTGAATGGTTGATCCTAAAGAAGATAAAGCTGGAAGCATGAAAACAGAAAATTCTCCCTCTCTCCTTCTGTATCTTTCTCTCTTTCTGTGAATAAATTTCATTACCATGATATTTTATATCATGAAAAAAATAATCTTGCTCTCTGTTCAGGAAATTGGCATAGGTAACAAATGCATTACACTGTGCAGAGCTGTGATAATTCACGAAAAAAGAAACAGCCATAATCTTCACTCTGAAGTAGGTGGTTGAAAACAGGAAGAAGGTTTGTGTTTTGTGTTAGTTTGTGGGGTTTTTCTTCTTCATGTACCAAGGAAAACATGGAGAAAAGGAGAGAGCTGAAGCAAGAGAAAAGGAAAGAGAAGGTGGGAGGAAGTATTTGGGCTATCAAAAAAATGTGAAAAATGAGGACAGGTGGGGGGAAATGGAAGCTTTCAAGAAAAAAAAAAAAAAGTAACATTTGAAACCCACCATAAATGACATAGAAAGGGGGTGAACAAATCTGATGAGAACCAATATGCTTCCCTCCTTTAGGGACAAACATTGAAGTGCAAAGCAGGGGAAGAGCATGATATTTCTGCTGTCACTAATTATAGAGCAAACCAGTCCCCAGTGAAAACAAATTCTTTCTGTGACCACTCCAGTGTCCTCTGAGCAAGCTGAAATCCCTCATCAATTTTGGGATTAGCAGGATAGCAAAGACTCTCAGCTTTCTCTCGGTGTGCCTGAAATATAGTCAGAGGGTGCAGAGTCTCTTTCAAGAAGATTTCCAAATCTTTTTTTAAAGATTACTGGAACTGCACCAAAAGCAAAATTGTGCCAGCTACATAACAAAAGCCTTAACTACAAAATTCTTCACCTTATCTCTGAAGTTTTCAAGCTTTCCCTTACAGGCTTATGACCTTGATAAGCTTTTGTCAGCTGTTTTGGAGATCTCCATACTGTATAACCTGATTTTTACAGATGTGTGTAACCAAATGAACTGTTAACCTTTGCTTTGAATTATATCAATAGATTGCCATGATTGTGGTCTTCACAAGAAGTGCTTTGCTGAACTCTGTCCCATAAGACATATAAAAACAAAGGCTATAGCACTGCCTTCCTAATATTCCTACCACCACAGCAATTTATTACTCTTTTGCCTATATGTCCATGTTTGTTTGCTCTCTTACCTACAGTGTTGAAGTGGGAGCTGACGTTTTGCTGCCTATTTATTCCCAAGAACAGTCAAAAGTTGGAATTTTTATCCACAGAAACTTTGGAGCTTCTGTAATTTTTGTTCAAAAATTGAAGTTTCATGATAAACAAGAATATCCAAAAGAAGTTTTCACAAGGGTCTTTGTGACCCCTTGAATCTCCAAACTTCATTCTAGAATGCTTTTTTTGGTTGTGTATTGAGAGAAATGTTTTAACTTCACCTCATAGCATACTATATATCTTTACAGTCACTGCTTACCACTCCTAATACAGAGATGTTAAAAATGATACTATATAATAGTTGAAATAGTCTATTCTATCTTTAAAGCCATTAAAGACAGCTGCTATTCAGTGCTGATTGAAACATCTTATCTCCTTTTATAGATCAAAGTGTATAATGTGATACTGACTTAGTGCAGCGTTTCGATATCCTGAATAGATGGTCTTTAGATGATCCCTATGGATCTCAGATTTAAATTCCACTGGGAAGTAAATCCAATGATCCTGACTTTTACTCGTTTTCAAATAATTATAATACTCCCTTCAGAGGATGGGATCTTCCAGAGAAGTGTAAAGGATTTTAGTGTAAGGGCTTCCTAATACTTGCACTGACATTTTTCTGGTAGTTACAGAACCCAGTGAAATCACAGCTTGTACATAGCCTTACAGAAACCTCTCAAATGTGGAGAAAAAATGGACAGTAAAATCAAAAGAGCCTGAATCAGTGGCTGAATTTTCATGTAGAAGCTTTGCAACCATAGTCCTCAGGCTGGAAAAAACTGCCTTGACTGAATTTCCACAATAAGAGTTGTACTTCTGAAAGATCCAGGAA
>BJBW01004367.1:29546-41413 GCA_004320125.1 Scolopax mira
TATATATATATATATATATATAATTTATTTCTTTTTATTCAGGAATTTTCTTAGGGATCTACATAAGAAAAAACCGTCACCAGACTCCAGCCCGGCTGGGTGTAATATTATTGAAAAGGGCTGGTGGCTGAAAATGCTCTGGAAGAATATGAGTAAACAACCAGATTATTTCAACTTGTATAACTGTATACGCAGGATTGAGAGTGAAATATTAATGGCTGACTTGGCTTCTATATTTAATTGTGTGTTGGATGTTTCATTTGCTGTACTCTGCTATCTATTTGGACTTGAGGCACAAGCAAAAAGTGGATACTTATTTTAATGTAATAAATGGAGACAATAAATAACAAGAATACTTCATTGTCCTGCTTCCCCAGTCTCTTCCAAGAACGGAAGTCTCCCAAGAGTAGGACACTTTTCTCTAATTTTCTAATCAGCCACATTTGTGGTTAGTTGAGCTGTTTCCATTTGCTACCATTTATTTTTATTTTCCTTGCTCTCCCATAAGAAAAAAAGATATTCTGCAGGGGGAAGGCCAGGAAAAAAGGAAAGAGAGAGTTAGGGAGGAGAGACAGAAAAAAATTGTCAATATCATATTGCAGAAATCCTGACTCCCTGATGTCACAACTTTAGCTCTAAACTGGTATCATGTCTGGAAAACAGACTATTATTTTTTACTATATGGGTTGACTAGAGTAAGAAATTTAGCTCAATTGAGAAATAAAAATACTTTCCACTGTGACAAGCATTAATGTTTCATTGAAGTATGCCCCATGTGTCCAATGATACTTCATAGATAAAGTCAGTGTCATTGACACAAGCTTTTGTGTTTCAAAAGTCAAAAGAACCATCCTGAAATATTCTTTTAAAATATGCCTTGTAAGATTTGGCCACAATAAAAACATTTAATTGCATTACTTCAGTACAAAAGGACATTATCCAATGCACTTTCCAGTACTGTGTATAGACATGGACATTTGCAACTTCGTAACATTCCAGCTCTTGTAGATGTAAATAAGTTCTGCATGTTCCTTGTATAATTATTTTAGTATTCTGTAGGTAGCAAACATCATAAATTGCTAGCTGTGGAAATTTGGTTGGATACAGGCTGCAGATGAGTCATTTGGACTGAAAGTCACTTTTCATTCACTTCCTGCGAAGCTTCACGTTCATTTTATCTGTTATTTATGGGATGAGAAGCTGTCATGAATACGTGCTCATAGAAGTGCTCATGCCACAGGTATGTGGTGGTCATTAGAAGCACTTCTGTGGGTTTGGGAACCATCCAGTGGGGACCGATAGGTAACTCACAAAGAGAAAATAGAGATACGTTTGCTGAGTCAATTGCTTGCTAATAATAGTTCTCCCTGCTCTAGCAGCTTATCCCTTGCTTTGCACGTATTGCTGCTTGGGTTTGGGTTACACATAAACACAAATGTCGTGACCCGTGTGTGTCAAAAAACTGAGAAGATACTATCATTGGAAATGCCGCTTTAAGCTCCATTTTCATAAATACAGGGAAGTAAAAATAGAATCCCCATGATAAACACATGAAGATGTGAAATCCTTGCTGAGCACCAGGCCCCGAGGCTGTAGCATCAGCCGAAACTGCCTCTTGGTATTTTGAAGGGGTGGTTACTACCAAAATCCTGTGTCTGGCTGGGCATTTTTGTAGAGATTTTTCTCTAAGGGCAGGCCTGATTGTGACCTGTTTCTGGTGACATTATCAGCTCTCAGGAGAAAGGAGATGATATGTTTGTGATCAGAATTTGTAGTCAAGGATCACTGTCCAAATGAATTGGGAATGACTGACACAAAAGGAGGCAGGTAGGTAGGCAGTTCACTGATGGTTTGACTGATCGATCACTGCTACATGAGAGCACCCAGAAGAAAATCATGAGAGCACCCACTGCGTTTGTGTACTAATGCCACCCAAGTCTGATCATGAGTTCTCTGAGGCAGACAATTTATTTTAGGTGGCACAAAACAGGGTGCACAACCTGTAGGAGAGACAGGTGGAATGGGAGTTTGGGAGAACAAGAGTAATGAGGAAATTAACAGAGTCTCCTCAAAGAATGTCAGATACAATCGATACAACTCAAATAGTAAAATCTCATGTTGTAAGGGACATACTGATTATGCCAATATTAGAATGTACTACAGATTACTAGGAGTGTATCTGCTGAGTAATTGGTCCCCTCATCTGGTGCTAAGGAACTGATGCCCATTTTACATGTTTTGTGACTTTTTATTTCAGGCTATTTCTAGTTTTGTTCAGTGGACAGAATGCCTGGTGATGGTTGGACTACATCAGCTCCACTGCTGGAGCATGTAATTGTTTAGTTTCACCCAAAGGAACCCAATTTCAGAAGCCCAGAAACATTGCTCCCCAAAGTACAGCATGAGAGGACAATCAGGAGACCAACTTCAACACTCTTAATCTGAACAAAGTTACTGTGTAAACACCCTCATTGTTTTCATATTATATTTCAGATACTGCAAAATCCTCTTAGTTTCTGAAAACATGTGCTGGTAAGACAAATGCTGAGAGAATTGCCATAAATCAACTGTCCATGGCAAAGAATCAAAATAACCTTTTCTAATACCAGAGAAGGCAGACCGTTTTCTGTGTTACATACCTTTTAGCTTTGAAGAAGAAATAAACAAAGCATTAAGCGAGACTACTAGCTTCCCCAAAAGGTCATACCTGCCAGTGACATATCTCAGGGGGGCGAATTTCTCAGTAGATCATGAATAAACCTGTGCTATAAACTTCAAGGTCTCTTCAGATGGTAAACCCAAGAATTGTTAGGGATTTTGTGGAATTACAAACTCCCAACAATAAAGTGAATTTTATCGGTGCCGGGCAGGTTAACAATGCAGCATGCTAGTGAGTCTCAATAACACGGTGTTAATCGTGCTTTCTCTGGTCTACCCCTAAAATTCCAAAGATTTTAAGCTAAGCCCACTCCACCCTAGTCCAGAGGCTGCTTACGTTGGCTGCTTACGTTGGCTGCTTGAGAATAGCCATATCACCTCTGCCTGTGATTCTCATACATTAAGCAGAGTCTGGCAGGGCCATAGCTTCAAGAAAAATATGAAAGAGAAAAAGGTTTGGTGCTGGAGGCCTTAGACAGGAGTTTGGAGATGTGGATTCACCCTCTTGATCTGCCAGAAACCCTGTTCTGGATCCAAACCCTTAAAGGAGATTTAAGATTTCTTTCATTCTCACACTAGAGCTTTCTTCTCTTTTTGATAAAAAAACTAGCAGACTTAGACCTTACTTTAATCATCTAGTAGAAATGGGGAAGAACAAAAACACTCTTCAAGTAGTGTTAAGGTCTGTTTAGTATCGTCCCTCCCCAGGAGTCCCTTTGTATTTACCCAATCCTGGGATTTTGTCCTTTTTCAAAGGAGATTTTAAACTGACACACTAATAATTCTTGCTTTAGTAATTCCATGCATTTTTCACAGGACGTTGTCAATTCATTGGGCTTATTCAGAGCTCTGCAATACTGCGCCTACTGCCTGCTAAGTCATAAAAAGACATTCATGGCTCCTTACAATCTTTGAGGAAATTCTCTTCACCAGGGCCATAATGGCAACAAAGAGGGAAACTAGAAAAGATACACTGGGTTGTCCAGAAATTTAGCGACACACAGGATATATACGTATGAAAGGAAGGGACGTATCTATTGTCAAGGCCCCATTATCTGGAGTGTCCCTTTATAAGCTAAGGGTTTCATCTTGACCAGCAGCTAAGTAGTTACTTTATACAAAGCCTGTCTTCTGGTTTGGCTCAGAAAACTAGAATTTAATTTATTTGTCTATGCAAAGTTCTCACAATAAAAAGTTAACGCAATTTACTTTCTTCAACTGTATTGGGTTATTCAAAGACACTTAGGCAACTGCCCCTTTTCTTAGTGTTTCAAGGATGCCTGCAGTTTGCTAGGCACATGGTGAAAGAAGTTATGCAAAAATGTTATTATAAAGCTAGAGCAGTAGCCCTTCTAGCCAGAGTGGCTAACCAATAGTTGTTTTTGCTGGGATATTTCAATTAGGATGAAAAATGGTGCTAGACTTCGGCATCTTTGAAGGAGCTCTAATTAGAAAAGCAACAATACTACTAAATTCTAGCAGTGGCAAGCCCAAATGGAGCAAAAATGTTGCACCTCTAATGTGGTCAGAGCAGCAGAAAAAGACCTTGCCTCCTACCAAGTTCTGAGGCTAAAGCATATGGCAAAAATGTACAAAATCCTTCTCTCTTGGACATACAACGAAACAAACACTTTCTTAGCCCCCAGCCAACACCTCCACCCCAGAGCCCACTGTCTCCAGACAGGCTTTTGCAAGCTTTTCTGAAGCTCCCTTCTTTCCCTTCTTCTCTGTTTTCCAACTGAGAAGCTTCTTTTCTGCATGTGCAGTTGTGTGAAACAGTATTAAGCAACATTTTTCCACACAGATCGCCTAAATTGTCACTATACTTGGGTTTTCAATTGTGGAAGCACAGCCATAGCTCTCTTTCAGCTACCTAAAAAGCAGTTCTCGGGAAAGATAAATCCACCTCAGCCTCATTTTTTTGTTCCAATAGGTCTGAAAGGGACAAACGTAGATCATCTATTCAAACAAAGAGAAAGAGAAATAACTTAATAGATAACCAGTGATGAAAAATAAATCGCTGATATATATGCAGGTTTTTTCTGGAAATGTTTCGCCTTATAATTCAATTCCTGTTCAAATCACTTTTTTGAGTGTGTTCCAAGCCCCATGGTAGTTTTTCTTTCAGATACCAAAGAAGAAGCCCTGAGAAGAAACTACAGTTTTTGTAGAATTTGCTAGCAGGAATGTATTTTGTCCCTACTATTCACTGTTTCATGACACTTTCTCTCTTCACTGGAAAATCCTGCAGCAACTCTTCCAATTTTCAGTGGAGAAAGAGATTTAAAAAAAATGCCTAGAAGCTCTATCCTACAAGTTTCTTAAATTTTGGATTTGTTTCTCTGGCGGTTTTCCAGAAGGAAAATAAGACAGATATTTTTAGCACATGCCCAAATGTAAGACTACATTTTATATATCACAGGCCTGTTTTATATAAACTATCTAGAGAAAAAAAAAAAAAGAGCACAATGCTTAACAGGCAGTTAAAACTATGATTATGGTTAATGTTTCCACTATCCAAGAGCCTTGAAAATCCAGGATCCATACAACCCCACAGTTTTCAGATCTGTGTTTAAATTTAACTGACATGAGAATCTCTGCAGATTTCATTCATTAGTGCCAATGCATTTCCACAGGCATTTGCTATCTGAATGGACAAGTAGCAAGCAATATTTGCATCTAGCTACAGTCCACCATGCCCTTTCTCAAAAATACCTTAGTGCTTTGGCAGCTACATGTTGTGAAAAAACATCTTCAATACCAGTGCATACGGGACCCTCCTCCCTTAAGACAGACTGGCTTTTGCAACACAAGCATTGCCCTTCCTACACCCATAGCTCTAGGTGAATCTATACACCTTAGATATTTTTCCTTAATTTGGACAAGATCTTTTACCTAGAAATATCCAAAGGTTTTACAGCCATCCCAGGAAAAACATCCCATCTCAACATCTCAGGTGCAACGGCCTGATTGTCTTACTGTTGCTAGTTTTGCCTCATTTCTAATAATCTATCTTTAACTCCTTTTTTTCCCCAGAAACCCTGGGATCCTGATGTGATTCTGAATTTGATAGTGGTTGTCTTAGCCATGAAATCTGCCAGTCTCACACTGTCTGATTAAATATATGACTTTCTTTAAAGCTGTGTGGAAGAAAAATACTTTTCATGGTGTAAGTGCAGAGCATCGTAGCTAAAATTCTGATTCTGAGATGAATGATGAGGTCTTATGCTAGGACCAGTGACAGGTTTAACCACCATAGTACCTCCTTGCAGTGCCCATATGAAATACTGGATTCATCACTCTCTGAAAGCAACATGAAATACAGGTCATATCAGGTGCATCTAGGAGTAGCCCTGGATCAGACCTTGAATTTTCAAGGACATCTAAGGAAAACAGCTGCAAAAGAAAGGACATCTGTGAAGTAGATTAGCTGGCTTAGTGTGGGTTGCCTAAACACAAACCTTTCTAACATCCGTACCAGCCATCTGTTCCTCAGCCATTCTAGCCTGCTACTGACTGTCGTGCACAAAGCCGGATGGTAGCCAGCTCTGTTTAATCGTGCATTATATCATAAACCTTCTGATCCAATCTCTTCCCATCTCTGCTTGTGCTTTATAACCTACCACCACTGCACATGTGGTGTGAGCCAGCTCTGCAGAGGAAGTCCCAGGTTACCATTTTACATGGATCTATCCAGCTCATCCAGGCTGCCTCAGGAATCTTACCATTAACAGGAATGGTCTTTATTAGCAGTAACTAACTTGTAATTTGGTTCAGTAGCAAATATAAACCTGATTTGAACCTGCTACATATGGGCCCTGGCCAATAAGTCATGCCAAAGTTGCTTTAGAGCCTACATTTCTATGTGGTCCTCTCAAGACTGGTGACAACGGCTACAATAAATTAACAATCTGTCTTGAGAAGACATATATTAACTTACAAAAGAAGACAAAGGTTGCTTGAAATTGCCCCAGCCAGCTTCAACAACTCAGGGAGAATGCCAAGTTGCATTTATACAGTTATGGCAACTAGTTTCCATTGTCTTTGTTAAAGACTGGTTTTGCTTTCAATGCAACTGCTACAGGAGTCTGGTCTCTGAAGGTCAGAAATTTTCTTGCAAGCTGCTTGACCGGTATTGATCTTAGCCCACTTGTATCTTCAGAAACAAACAAAAAAAACCCTCTCTGATGGACAACACCATGCTTCTCTTTAAGAAATGCCTTTATAAACCTACCCTAAAGACTCAGAGGTAGAATCAGACTTCTAATTAGACCTTTGACAGACACTGAAAGAACATTTACTCTGTATGAAGATTAAATAAGATGTGCTTTGTCAAGTTTTTTCTATTTAAGTGGACTGGATGAAAGACAGGAAGTTTCTCTAGTCTTGTATTTTCATACAGTAGATTAGAGAAGAGTTAGTTCCGAATTTCCACTTAAAATGTCCCTTGGAATGCATAGCTAATTTCCTGCAGACATAATTCTTAGGCTTTTATGTAGTGTTGCAATAAATCTCTCAAAAATCTGTCCAAATAACTTTCAGGCATAAGATTTTTTCTTTCTTTTTCTCTTTTGAGTTCTCTTTTTGAATAGGCACCAAGGTAAAATCACAACAAAGATCTTACTGTGGTTCTGCTAGATAATCACTTATAACTTTTTATAGACGTTTTCTGAAGAATATTACAAAAGACACAGATGCAGATTAGCTGCATAATAGAAGACCTCCATAACAGCACTCAATAGTACTGAATTTATCCGAAAAGGTAGGAGGGGTTGTGTACTAGGCACCTGTGTCAGAAGTTTGGGGTAACAGTGATTCTAGACATCTCTATTTTCTCCTGGAAAATGCCGTGTAATAAGGCTACAATATGGAAATCTCATGAGCCTTTTACACAGCTTCACTGTGTGAATCCCATAATAGTGTTATCATGGGATTCCCCAAACTGGATTCCTGCAAACATTATGGTCTCTCCAACTGAGGCTCGGAAATCACAACAAGTGGAGAATCAAGCACCTTAATGTGGACACTTTCTGCATTATACTACCTTCATTTCCCTGCCAGCACTCAGAATTGTTGCATTAGTGTATATCTCTGCCTGTTTTTCCTTTGGTATCCACTTGCCTTTACCAGTTTTCTACTCTGGCTTGTCCTTTTCCTGTGAGATCTGGTGAAGCACAGTTCCGCATTATGTTTATCTGCTCTCTTCACAATTGTATAAACTTTGATCGTATCCCACCCCAGCCTTCTGCTCTGCAGGCTGGAATCCCAGCTGGCTTAGCCCCTCTGCAGAAGGCAGCTGCTTTATCCCTAAAGCTTTTTAGTTGAAGTCTGCACCTTGGACTTTACTGTCCCAATCTCTTGGAGACCAGAGTTGCACATAATAACCAAGACAAGGCTACATATGACTTTGTACAATGGCAAAATTACTTCTCAAATCTTCATCTCATTACTCAGCAACACCTTCTCAGGCTTTTTTGACTGCTATTTTACATTGAACAAAGATTGCTGAGGATTTTAAGTGGTGACTCAAAAACCTCTTTCCTCAGTTTGCATACCTCCAGTTCATGTGCCTCTTCTCACTTTTAACAACAATCTTAGTGAAACTGAGCTAAGGTTACACAGTTGTGAGGCATGAAACCACTTCTTCACTAATTTTTGGAATTGCAAGCTCTTTGAATACCCAGGTTTTGTATGTCCAGCATCTTATCTTTCCCCATGTGCTTATCAGGGAGTGCCAAGTGGCCGTTGCAGCAAGGTTACCTTTTATACAAACCACACTGGCTCCTTCCCAACACCCTGAACTCGTTCATGTGCTCCTTCATCTTATCCCCTGTTCTAGATCTTATCATGGAAGGAAGACAAACTCACCGGTCTGCAGTTTCCAGGATCTACCCCATAGCCTTGTTTCCAGATGACATACACACTAGTAAGTTGCCAGTCTTTTGGCAGAGTAGAGGTTTGTAATGACAGATAGCACAACCTGGCCAGCAGGTCTGAAATTTCACATTTGATTTCCTTCAGTATTCAACTAATGACATATAAAAATGTTGATTTCATCTAATAATTCCTGTACATGTACTTCATACTCCTCCAATATAGGCTTCTCCTCAGAGTGTTGAGCAATTACGTCTGATTCAAAAATTCACTGAGCTCCCCTATTATGCTCTTATCATCCCTGAGTGCTTTGTTTTAAACCTTTCTTGGCATTCGGTTCTACTGATTCCTTTGTTGGTTTTCTCTTCTGATGTAATTAAAAGAGTTTTTGCGAACAGTTTCAACATCCTTTGAAAGAGCTTCTTCAAACACTTTTTTTTTAACTTTTCTCTCATAAATTCCCATTTACATTTGACCTGCCACATTTTACAGGCATTCCTGTTTCCTTCATTTGACAAGATATGCAATTCTTACACACTGAACATTTTCCAGTGGTAACCTCCGTATCTTTCTCACTGGGGCGCTCAGGTTTTTAATTGGATTTTCTTTTTGGATTACTTTAATACCTTCTTTAATTATAGCACACATTTTACCTGGGCTGTTAACATAGTATTAGTAAATCATGTAGAAGCACAACTCTACTATATGCAGAGTAGTCCAATAAGAAGAGAAAGAAAGAGGAAAAGAAAGGGAAGGAAGGCAAACATTTAGAATGGTAACGTATTTCTTGTAATACATGCTTTCTTTAAGTAGAATTTATGTAGATGTCATAGCAAAATACCTAATAACAATATATTTATTTCTGAGTTCACAGGTCATTATTGAGAAGACAAGCATGTCTTCATATAAAAAGGAGCTGAAAAAATAACAATTGATCTTGAAGGCATACTGAATTTATTGTTTTCTGCATGGTGAGGAAAATTTCTTTTTCCTTTGTTAGTAATGTCTGTCATAATAAATGGGATTGCAAAATGCAAATATGTAAGAAAAAAGCGCAATTTATTAAAACCAGTAAAGTTATACAATTGTTTTTAGTGATAAAATAATCTTTCTGAAGCACTCCATATGACTGTGAGATATGGTTATATCCATTACTATTCAGAATTTGGTCTTCAATGGCGTCAATCTGACGCACTAATTACAAACGTGATCAACTTTTGGGCTTGTCCAAATTGCTGAAATATGTCTGTTGGTGTCCTGTGGTGTGGAGGTAGTAAATATCCAACGACTGACCAGCTGTTGAACCTTTCTTGTATGCATCACTAATGACTTGCTCCATCCCTGGAAAGCCATATCTATGTTATATTTGTAGGTAGGCATTTGCTGAACTAGGCCTCAGTGGGGTCTGAGCTATCTCAAAAATAGATAAGAAATGAACTACTTTTATCAATAAGCTTTATTTGATGAGAGTAGATGGTATAAAAAATATGTTTTCCATAGATCCAAATGAGGAATTGGCAGAGGTTTTAATGGCTGTTTTATAAATTGATTTATCATTTGTTATTTTTAGAATTCTGATAGTGTTGTTTACATGTAATGGTGGTGATCTGGGAGTATCAGTGACAAAATTTGTCCCATCTGTACTTGAGAGGAAAATTTAAAAATCTACTTACCATCTCAGCTCTCCAAGTGGTCAACTTGCTGTCACTTAGGTAACAAAGTCCTTCCCCACCTCAGCAGTTTCTAGGTACTAAAAAGGTAACTTGAAGTCACAAGCAGCTGCTTAAATTGGTCAGGAAGGAGTATTTCCACACAGATGGAAGCTGGACTGAAGGGTACAGACATGGAGAGTTTTGACCACCACCCAACCTCCAGAATCATCCCAGTTCCTTTCAAAACCACAGCTTACTGGCTGGTCCTAAATTTTTGTAATCTTCATCAGAAGCACCTTACACTGTTCTTTGCACTGTTCTACACAGGCTTTTTGCCTGGGATACTCCCCAAATGAGGTGTTATTCTTGCAAACCAGACACTGCTGCAAGATACTATGCAACAGTTTGTGAGCTCTGCCTTCTCTCTCTGCCCAGACTATTACAAATCGACAAACTTTAGAGTTGAGGCAGTTACTTGACAATTAAATGTGGTCCTCATGTGGCCACACAATGCATTTTGTAATATTTCCTACTATAAGATTATGCCTGAAATGATAATTAATTCAACCTAGCCATAGAGACATATGAAGCACAGACGGAGCATAGCGGTACTAAACAGACAAAAAAACTACCATTCAATATCATATCCTTTATGGGCAACTGATAACTATCCACATGATACACTGATAACATGGTCTCTCTACAAAACACATGCTGGACTTGACGGCCATTTATCTTACCATGCTTTTTTAAATCCCTGTCTTGGGATACAGAAACCTGAAATATCCTCCATTAAGTTAAAAATCAGGGAAAAAATAATCTTAAAAGCAAAGAACCAGGAACTTTACCCTTTATTGGTGACCTTTAAAGACAGAACTAATAAGTGGTTCTGAAAGAGTAGCACTCAGGTAACCTCAGTAATCCTTTCTCTTAAATGTCACTTGATGCAAAAGAATTACAGTATATTTCCAGGTTCATAGAATGAAGGAATGACTGTAATAATATGTTCAGGTTAATATGCTTTTACAGAAATGTGACACCTTATTACAATTATTAAATGCACATCTGATTCCAGAAACCCTCTATATTTTCTAACTTAGAAGCAATCTCTTCTGTATACTTCTCTACTTTATACTTCTATCTTGCTTACAGATTACTTAATTTCTTCCTTTAATGAAAATGCTGGTTTGATTCTCAGATGGCCAGGTTTTTGCAACTGATTTTAGAGTTGATATTCGAGCTATATAACTTATACACCAGCAGTCACCATATTCACCTGGATCCCCCAGGTGGCATTCGGATTTTTATGATATGCGAACTTCTTTGCTAATGACAATGAATTGATTTCTCACGTATGTTACACCCAACAAGTCAGTATTCCTTGTGTCCCTAAACCCTTCAGAAACAGGCCTGGATTTGTATTGATTTGTTTTTCCATTTAGCACCTTCTCTGTACAAATGCACTTCAGCCAAACAATTGCCGATAAGCTCTTTGATATTCATTATTTGCAGGTTGTATTTGTGGTTGTAGCTACAACTGATGCTTATCCAGTTCAATTTAGATTGGGAGTGCACTTTTAAAGTGACTTATATAGTTTCCCCAACATTTTTTGTGCGTTGGTTCACAGAGCAAATTGAGTTCAAAGTACAAAAGCTTATTGATGAAACTAAATTAGAAGATGA
>BJBW01004367.1:48429-96727 GCA_004320125.1 Scolopax mira
TGAAGAAGCAAGTAATACATTCAAATAGAAAAAATGCTAACATAATGAAAATGTCTGTAACTATGGAGATAATATACTTCGGAGCAACCTGCTTATATCAAAGTTTCACTTACTGGATTACTTCAAGTATTTAATAACTTGTAGTACTGCCAAAGCTCAGACTAAACTCTAGTTATTTTCCCTGTCAAAAGCTATTCAGCTGTGCAATGTCAAGCCACCAGAAGTGTTCTTTATTGCATCCGTATGAGAAAACCTAACCACATTTCATTTTTGTAGAGTAACAGTTTTCTTTTTGTTAGCATGCTATGAATGTATTCAGAGATCAAAAAGCAGTTATTTAAAACAAAATGAAAGAATGGTTCAAATTAAAAATAAATAGCATTTGTTTGCTCAACTGGGAAGTTGATGAGCAATCTAACCGTGTGATTGCATAGAACACAAACTAAAGACATAGCAAATGAACTTTAAAAATATAGGTGTGTTTTTAAAGATTTTTTAAAAATATATCCATTAATAATAATAATCTTCCAGCTTTCAGGATGTCCCAAAACCACTCTAACACAATAAACTGATCACAGAATAGTATCATCCGAAAGTTTTGTTACATAAATATGAAAGGATCATCTGCTTATATGGTCAGGTCACTTTGTAAAAAGAAATGTAAAAAGAAAAAAAAATGTAAAAAGAAATCTGACTTTCAGAACACATACAAAAAAGGTTGCCTGTGCTGAACATGAAGTTCTCTTTTTTGACACTATACCTGATTTTCATTTTCTATGTAATAACTTATTAAGATGCCTTAGAAGGTGTCTCTGGCCTCCTGTTGTACACAGTACTTCTGTTCAAAATTGAAATATTGTATTAACACAACCAATACAATTAGAAAAACTATGTAATTTAATATTTTTCTTGTGAGATCTCAATTGAAGGCAGATGAAGCCATCTGAAAATATGATCTGTTGTTTAACAAGCTGTTGAAATTGTACAATCCTCTCACCTGCTACTTTGGTCCAATATTTCTCTGTTCACCTAACAGTCTATTTTTGCCCTGATATATTAGAAAGCATTAGCATGCTCTTGTGCACTCATAATGGCACACTGACAAAATTGTTGGCTGAATTGTAGAAAAATGTGTCTTCAGTTCTGATCCTGGCTACTTTTTTTGTTGTCAGTTATTTTTTCCACAGCTGATGGACAAATGTGTGCACAGATTCATTTTGGTATCAGGGTAGAGAATTCTGGACCTTTAGCCAGAGTAAAAATTAGGAGAGGATTGCTGCTTTGTTTATGTATGTAAGTCTAAAATACTTTCTAAGAAAACCATGCCTACACAGACACCCAGAAAAAGCATTTGTTTAAATGCCATTCATATAACTATTAAATATTTTTATGTTTTAATGTCAGCCATTGCTTAACCTATCTGTCTTTTCTACATTCCACATGTGGTGTATTATATTTAGCCAACCATAATTAGCACTTTTGTTGTACACAATGTCCTGCACAGTAAAAAAACTCATGGATAGTGAGGTCCACAGAGAAAAAAGGAACAGCAAACATCTTTAGAGACTGCAGGCAGAGGAGTGGAAGGACTCTGTATGTAGGTAAAAATAAGGAAATCTAGAGACAGTTGCTAACAAAAGGTAAAAAAGAGCAGGGACTGGTCTGTGTGTTGCCACATGGAAACCACAGGAAAAAGGCATCAAGAAAAAGTTAACAGAAGCATTTACAAGAAACATATGTCTTGTAGTGAAGGCAACACACAGAAGGAATGCAAAAACTGGTGAAGAAGCTGTAACAGCTGATATCACAGAAGTAGACAGAAATGCTGAAAGAGAAGACAGTACCGCTGATACTCCTTGGGACAGGCATGCAGAAAAGACTTATCAATAGCAGAATTTTAGGTAGAAAATCTAGCAAACCGTTTGCTACATTAATTTCTAATGAATTTGACAAATAGAATTATACAGGTATTCATTATTCAGTAGCTGTTCATTAGGTTGTGTCATACTTGTGAAAATACAGATACTCCATGGATACCTGGATTTGCCACAGACCTGCTTCTGCCTTGGTGTTAGACATTCCCCACACAGTTCTCAAGAGTTGCTTCTTAACAGTCTATGCTAACTGAATTCAGTGGAGAAACACATCAATTTTAATGTGGGGTGTTTTTTTTCCAATTAGGATATAAAAAATGCCTCTTTCCAGTCCATCTTCTGGAATACATTTATTTTTAAAACGTGGTTTTGGAAGACTATTTTAAACACATGGGCAGCCTATTAACTTTTTTATCTTGCTGGGTTATTACCACAGAATTAGCAATAGCAGAACCATCTATTGCATATTCAGTATGCAGTACAGACCTCTGCTGAGCCCTAAGGGGATATAATCCAGCAAGGAAGGAAAAATATTCTTCTTTTCTTTTTCCACAGGGTTGTTTTCATTTCCTCCTGCCTTCCACTGGAAGACATCAGACCTTCCCCAGAGAGGACAGCTTCACGGTCTGAAAGCCAAATGACCTAGAACAGAGACACCTATGGTCTTATTCTTCTTTTTCACATCTATTCAGCATCTCCTGCATGTAAAAGTTGTATACAGGAATGAAGGATAAACATTTGTTAATTATTCCACCTAATAGCAGCCAGAAGCTCCACTTCTGGAGATTGTATTTACTTGTTGTAGATAAAGACTTGTGCAAATGAACCAATATTAATGCAGGTAGACAGGAAACAAAGGCAACCAACGGGTCAAAAGTGCAGTAGACTTGCCATGCCTGTCTGCTTAGCTTGTCCTCAGCACAGAAGACAGGGAATTCTGCACCCTTGGCAAGAAGCAGACAGTCCTTGAGTATGACTATAAAATAGCCCATCTAAATGTTACAACTAAACTTTCAAGTGCTTGAAGTAAATGTTTAGAATAGTTCCAGTTTTCCTCCTTGATATTTCAAATTCTAGGGTGCCGTGCAACCTTATTTTACTTCTACATCCCTATCTCATGAAAGGTCACATTAAAAGTATAGGATTACTCGAATAGTACAGTAAATGAAATTAGAACATTTTTACATATGCTGTTATTATTTCGAAGGCAGATGTGAAAATCAAAAAAACCTTTAACACAGGCAATGCCCTGGTCAGGGGCAAAACCCCAAATGTTCCACGAGAGCAAGGATTTAAGCTATGCTGCTCTGGGATCACAATTCCCTTAACATTGGCTTCATAGAAAATAATTCTTGTGCAGCTTCTGCTTTCAGAACGTGCCACGGAGAAAGGGATTTGTCCCCTGTAACTTTCACTGTTTAAAAATTAGCTTTTAGCTAAAGTCACTGTCCAAATTAATGAAGAGCTCCATATTCTCAAAGGCTTCGTTTCATCTCAGGCTAGGAGCCATGAGTCATTAGTTCCAGAAGTGATGTCATCTGCCTCTTTCCTCCAGTGAATACTCAGGCAGGACATCTAGACGTGCAACTCAGGCTACCTGCCTAATTCTGGATACCCAAAGGGAAGGAAAACAAATTCCCTAATTTGAATATATAAATGCAGTTAAATGGCAGGAAATGCCTCTCAGTCTTATTTTATATCGGGCCTCACATCAGCAGACATTAAAGGATGGAAACGGGCATTTGATTTCATTGTGGCTACGCCTCCTTACAGCAGATAAAACATTAGTACTATTTTTTTTAGGGCTGGGACTTTGGTAAAGCCTGGGAAAAGGACTGTGGCTACAATTTTGAAAAACAGCTAAATTATTTGGAAATCTGGCCAGAACAAGGCAGCTTGATTTCTAGTTTCTAACAAACAAGCTTGCTTGTTTGTTTCCCACAGTTAAAAGATTCAGAGCTTGTCTATATACAGTTACAAGGAAGAGTCATATAATTTAGAAACAGTCTGACACATATCACCATGTCCCCCATGGTTGTGCTTTTTCAAGCAGATAAGAGCAAAAGTAGAATAGCAAAAGGCTAAAGGTATTTCCTCTCCAAACAGGATAAGATATATTTCAATTCTAGAAGTCTTTGACCTTCCTTAAACTAAGTATGACTTCTCCTAATGATCAGAAGTTTTTTTCCTGTAAAGTAATTTAAAGTTTATCCATTTCTCAAGCCTTATTTTTTGGGGGGTAAAAAAGATCGTTAGACTTTAAGAAGATAGATTAAAGGCATTTTTGACAAGCCAAGGCAGTTGATTACAGTTATTTTACCTCAAACCAGCATTTTCCATTTTATATTACATTTTATTCAGCCATGAATAATTTACCCAACAGACTTTGGTATTTCTTCAGACTATTAATTGTTAGCTGACCAATCTAGATTCCTCTCTATGGAGGTTTTTTTTTAACAAAGTATTTTCAAAAGAACTTATTACAAAAAATATCCTCAGAGTTATTTGGGATCTTCTCTTTCTGGGCTTATTCTACAGAATGTATTTCAGTGGGGAAGAAGTACACACTTGAAAACCCAGTGTTGTGTGTATCATGAAGAATAAAGATCTGGATGGAAGACAATAGAACTGAAGAATAGAAATGATTCTCAGAGCAATAGAATCAGGAAATTATCAGTGTACCATAAAAACATGTTGAATTGTTACTAACATTGACTAAACTTTCAGTCTTCATAGTATTTTTGGTGATCAATTAACAGCCATCCAATTAGTCATAAACTGCAATTATAAGATACCATAAAAATCCAAACAAACCAAATATAGTAATTTCTTGTATCTATGAAAATATTTCTGAATTACCTAGGATATCTTGAATTGATAACTACTCAACAAACCTTCTTTTTAAAGAGATCTTTGGCAAATAAGTTTAATTTTGAAACTACTGCTGGTTTTAAGCATCTATCAAATGGATCAAAAGAGAAGAATGCTGCTGAGCAAAACAGTAGTATACATTTTGCCCCCAGAGCTACACTAAGCCATACCTCCTGGGCCATTAAACCAGTCATTAGGTCTCTGCTATCAAGGGTTATCTGGCCCACAAATACAGGAAAATGCATTGTGCAAGGCTGGGAAGTTATGAGGGTAAGCAATCCATAAGCAACCAGCTCCCCACAGCACACTACAAGGAATGAGAACGTTGTCAAGGTGACAAAATTAAATTTGACAATTCCTGAAGTATTATGTAGAAAGCACCTCAATTAGGTGCATTTGCTGCATTCTCTAAATCACAACAAAATCAAATGTATCAGAAAATTCTCCAGCACTGGTTTCTCTCCCAGTATTATGTATGGTTTAACAAAGAGAACAATATGCATCTTTATAATATAATCCATGATGTATATGTGCATATATATTTATACATTTATTTTATATATATATGCACATTTATATATTCTAGATATATATATATTGCACATAAACCTGTCCATAACTATTGAAAAAGTTCACTGATTCCTTTGTCACAAATATTAGGACGTTTGTTTTTAGCCCACTCTCGTAGCAGCTACTTGTCACTTAAAAACTCTTTTGGCAACAGAATCCAGAGTGGCCTGAAATCCTCTTGCTGCCGGGAGGAGCGTGACCACCCCTTGTAGCCAGGTGAAGCTGAAACCCCAAAATGTGACAGGGAATCTCTGGAGAGTCATCAGGGCACTACCTGGCAGTGCACACATGCAATTGCATCTTCTGTATGTGTTTCATAGTGAGGAATGTTCTTAGTTCCCATGCCCCAATTCACCTTAAAAATAATATCCCACTGACATTATTTTGGCATCATGTTATCCTGCCAAGGATGGGATGAAAGTCCCAGACTTATTTTTAAATGCAATGAAGTGGCTGAAGTTCAAAACATAAGGGTAACCATCCCAAACCAACTCCATGGTACATGTGGGCATCCCACATTTTCCCAGGAGGGCAAGTAGAGAGTCTGGAATATGTATGATGTGTCTTTATCAAATTTGTACTACTAAGCAATCCAGAAAAATAAAAGTTAATGTTACCTACGACACAAACACAAACCCAAGATCATTGCTAGACCCCATGTTTATAAGATGAAAACAAAATGTAATATACACTGCTCTGCTTGAAACTTGATACAAAGGTGTTTCTTCTAGACAGGAGGTCTCAGATTGTTCTAAATTACGTTAATGACATTCCTCCACAAAGATTTTTATACGAGCAAAGCGACAAAGGTTAAACCTAAATAGCTTTTAGTGAGCCGTTGGAGACCATAGGCAAAGGAGCGCACAGCTGGAAGCACAGAAAGGGAGGAGGAGTGGATCAGCTGGGCTAAATCACTTTAACTCTGACTTTATAGAAGGATTTCAGTTTACACCAGCTGAGGGGACAGCTCTAATATCAAGAGAAGAAGAGAAAGAAAAAAAAAAATGGAGAGGAAATGCCACCTTCAGAAATTAAGATAAGGAATCAGCAATTTTTACTCCTGCAAGTAATGTTTACAACTGCATTTAGCTTTTGGACTTTGATGGGATTACTCACTAATCTTTAAATGAGCAGATCAGAGCTAGTATGTTTTAGATTAATAATTTCCATGATGTTTCCTAGGGTCAGTCTGCAGAGCCACGCAGTTAAATTTGCCCAAAGCTACATAAATGAATGAACTCAGAAAATAAAATCTGTTCTCTGGGTAATGTAAATAAGAGAGGTAAAACCACATATGGGGACAGAAGTGCAAGGAAACAATTAAAGATTTAAGAAACACTTTCACTATGCAAAACACTAATTCTTCCAGGGACTGTCTTCCAAGGACAACTCAAGGAAGCAAGATCTATTTTCAAAGTAAATGTTAGTTCCCTGGCCTGAAGCACAGAAAAACATTAAAGAAAGAGACAGTCATTGGATTACTACAAATTTTCAGAATTACAGATATATTTTTTTTCTTCCAGATAAATCATTGAAATAAATTTTTAGTTGTGGCAAAGATGTAATTTTTAAACAGCCTTAGGATTTCACTTTTTCAACCTTTGATTAGTAATGTATTTTTCTATGTTTTCTTCAAGAAAAGTAGTTTTTAAAAGTGCCTTAACATACAGCATTTTATCAGGATTGTGAATAGCAATGAATTCAGATGAGCAAGATCCAAGAAATCTTACTTTGAAATGTCATTTAGAAAAATTCTGATTTTCTTCCTCTCGTGATCCTGTGGCTCTGTTAGGTTCCCAGTCACACTGATGAACATACCAAGTTGTTCCAAAAAATCCAACCCATGTAAGCACCAGGGAACAAAACCACAGGAGACATGTTTTATGAATAGCATGTGCTGATAGCACCTGGCTAAGCAGGTCACCAAGAGCCTTGCACCCACCTACTCACAGCTTTTTAGGACCCACTTCAGAAGACTAAGTACAGTGAGCAAGTCTTGATGACAGAGGTGGGTTGGGATGGGATGGAATGGGATGGGATGCTCAGAAAGAGCATAGTCTAAAGCAAGAGATGTCTGCAAACCCAAAAGGATCCAAATAGATCCTCCCTGAGGAGAACTCAGCAGCTGACATCCTTCATCCCATATCATCACAAAGAGACACAAAGTGTCTCAGTGCCTTCATGTTGAGCAGACTACCTGTATACACACATCTTGCTGTGAGAGTGATGTGAATATAATGGCTAAAATTGCTTTTACTTTGATTTTAATTTTAAATTAATTTAATTTAAAGCCCCATTAGGGCTTGCATTGAGTTTTATTAAATTTTTGCTACCATATTTCAGCAGCATTTCCTACAGCTAGACCTGGGACATGCCTATTTCCAAAATCCAGAACCTCAAAGCTCACTCTCAGTAGAGATTTGGCTGGAAGACACCAAGAGTCCACACATATCTGTATTCCTGCTTGTACAGCTGCCTGGTGATGTGTGCTTTTACTGATCCTGTCCAGATCTGTGTGACACCTGCACTGCCCATTGGGTCTGGTCTGCAGAGTTGTGCTCTGAGCAGAGGAGGACAGCTGTGCTGGGGTGGGACAGCTTTAGCAGATCCTCTCACCACGTGTCAGGATAACATGGTTTGCACAGGAGGTTTGCACCCTTCCAGGAAGCGTTAGATATATTTGAATTAAACCCTGATTTACCCAACACGTGTGTAGTATAGTTCCATGTCACCATGGATCTACACCACCAGCGCAGAGCATCCAGCACAGGACTCAGCCCTACCATTCTCCTAGAAACTTGTACTGCCACTGCTAGTGCTTCTGAAGTCCTGGGCTGCCCAGCATCCAGACACACAGCTAGCATGTATCTAAAGCTGGATTTGATAATAACAGCATTTTATCCAACAGCCAAAGGGCTAAATCACTCACCCATGCTGCTGCTCTCCCTGCTTTGCCAGCAAGGCATACCTTCGGAGCAAGCCCTGTAGCATCCTCAATAGAAGTCTTCCTTACACGGTTTTCACAGTCCCTGTTCTTGAACCTGCACTGTCTTGTAGAACTGCCCAAATGATTTTTGACAGAGAGAATGTAATCCAGATTTCCACTTTCCTGGAGTTCTGTGACATTGAGCATTATTATACCAGTCACTTCTGTGAGACAACAAACGTTCAATTAAATTAAACCAGCCCCAACAGTTGGGGGAGAGAGATTCCTTCCAGTTGTTTTCTGCCCTTTTTTCTGCAGTTGTATGCATTGATAGAATTTCCATCAAGCTTATTGCATTGCTTGGAGGATGGCAAAGGCTTGACATTCAGCAAACAGTAGAAGGAGATGAATTTGCATGAGTGTTCACATCACTGAATTACTGCATTAAAGACGGACAGTGTAGTATCTCCACGGCCACTACATTGGAAACAGATAAACATGAAAGGTTGTCCAGTAGGGATCCCTCAGCAAAGCAAGACATTTCCCTCACCCCTTATTAAACATCTATCTTCATGGGAGTTTCCTCCTGTCTAGAATAGTCAGTTTTCCACTCCAAGTTTACTCTAATTCCCACAGTTGCACTACTTCAGGTGCTAAATCTCCCCTAGTGAAGTTTTTTCAGATTTTCTTTTATAGTTTCCTATGGACAATAGTGTAGATGGAGAGAGAGAGAAGAAGACATGGTGTATCTCTTAGAAAACTTAGGTCCGTGCAGAAACAGCAGATGGCCAAAAATGTCACGCCTTCAAAGGTGGCAAAGACAGATCCACCACTGCCAGAAAACACAATCTTGAGGCTTCAGATATCACATCATGTTTTTTCAGTATGTTTCTACTGAACCCCAAGATGGTTACTATTGATAGAGCAAGAAATGGTATTATGCCAACAAACATACCAACTTGTTTGGTGACAGCTTCCACTTTCCAACATCGTGTTGAATTATTTCAACCTGGCCGTAACCTTGCTGATATAATCAAATACCAGAGACTGTGATATTTGAGACCCTTTTTAACAAATTCATCATCTTTTGAGCAAGTCCCCTAAGAAAAAGTTTGATCCCAACACTGGTAATACTGCACTACCTGGCTGAAAAATTGCATTTGGCTCCTGCATCATAAGAAATCATCTTCAATCATCACAAGAAACAATCCACCCTAGCATAACATTACTGTAAAAATCAAATATGAAATCACTCCACACAGGACATAACTGTTTCAAAAAAATGCCGAGGATCCAAATTCCACATTTACAGAAGTCAGAGGGTTCATTTTTTAATCCATATAGTTCTCCTATACTTGGAAATCACCCTTGAAAACATAAAAAAAAAACAAACCAACATAAAAACATAAGCACAGATTTACAGGATGGCATGGAGTTTTTAAGTTACAGGAGACCATGCTGATTATCTGGTCTCCTGCAGGTTTTTTGGGAAGAATGCTTTTTTAATAAAGGCATACTTCGAGCAATCACAAGCAAATTCAACTTTTTGTTTCACAGAGCAGTATTAAAATCCAAGAATAAAGCTAAGAAAATTCGTAGTTATAGTTTACATAATTACAGCTTGTGGTTCACAGAAGACCAGAATGATGGTTCTCATGTAAGCTTTTTACATTTTTCCTAATTAAAATGGGTCTAGCTTTCTCATAACTCTCTGCTGGTGGTCTGGTTATGTGACCACAAACCCATTTTATTCTCTTACCTCATTGCTGTGAGTGCCAAGTAAAACTTGTTTGTAGGTCTTCTGGAATGCATATTACAATTACTGCTGGACTGCATAGTTTTTTAGTAATTAAATAGATCTCACAAAGCTCAGTAAACCTGGCTTTGCAGCCAGAGGGAAAGTGAGTGGCAGAAAGTGAGTGGTGTGTAGCAGAAAATTAGAATGGCATGAAGCAGCCCAAGGAAAACTACACAGAGGAGGAATGGGAGTAGGGCAAATGTTAGATATGGAGAGAATATCACACCATCAGGTAGGAGAGGGACTGGAAGTCCCAGGGATGGCTGGAGATGATAGAATCATAGAATCATCTGGGCTGAAAGGGACCTTCAAAGGAGAAACAAGTTCCCCTTGCTTTGAAGGACTTGTAAGCAGGAGATAAGACAGACCCCAAACACCTCCTAGATCATCTCAGTGGGTGTATAAAAGATGCAAGTGTAAAAGGAGTGGAGCAGTGAGGGATTTTTAAAAAGGCCAGAGAAAGGTTTAAGTCTAAAAATTACTAATTGTGACAGAAAGAAACAAGTCTGCTTCAGCTTACTGTCTGCAAGCTCCCAAATCCAATATAATATATAGAAAATTAACATTGGTTAGTGCCAATGGAATAAAAGATATTTCCCTTACCAATTTTGCTTTTATTTTCCACTTTTTTTTTAAAGCTACAGGTTTAGAAACATGTAAATTGCAAAAAGGAAAGACAAAAGTAAAAAGTTCAAGATTATTAACATCATAATGATTATTAAGAAAATAAGCTGCAATGTTAAATAAGCATTAGCACCACAAAATGAAAACATATTTTCAGTAAAAAAGTAAAAATACTTTCTCTGACACAGAAGTTGTAAAATGTTTTCTTTTTCACAGGTCCATTTTTGCTTTGTTTTTTTTTTTCCTTTGAATTATCTGTGAAGCCTCAGGCCTCAAGGGAGCAATTATACAATATAAAATAACTGCAGGAAAGTGAAAATGTTACACTTGTATGACTTAATATGTATTTGTAGACAGAACTCTCGAATTTTTTTGGAGTTTATAGTAACAGGTTCAGTTACTATAAAAAGATTTTTTAGGAGCTCATCAACAAAAAATTTTTAGATTCAGTGTGAGAGTCTGGTCAGTTTATTTCTGACATCTATATCCAAGATGTGGGGAGCTGCTCTACAAGGTTCTCTTTGCAGCTGAAAAGTGATTGTATTAAAAATATTAACATTACGGACATTCCTTCTCCAACACTGCCACCAGTGACAGAAGGTTTTGCAGCCAGGCTGTGCAATGCCATCCAGCTAAATAAATCCATAACCTTTTCATATTTTCAGTGGTTTCTATTCAATGCCATTGCCAAGTCCGAGTCATTTTGGAGTTCTCACCTAAAGCAAAGCACCCTGCTACAGGGAAATAACAGTTCAATTCAGTTTAAATTTGGGGCAGGGAAATAAACAAATAACACAGGACAAGTGCTACATATAAGTTGTTGTGTTTTAGACCATGGCGTTGCAGAAAGTCCAAATTTGATTGATAGCATGGTTAAAAATAACTACAAAATGCTGTGATGCTGAGAAGGGATTGCAGGAAGGTACCTGATTTTTGAAAAGGCAGTTTGTGTCTTGTTAAATGTCACCTCACATGTAGGTTCTAAAACTAGGCAAGAATAGAGTTTTCACAAAGTAGAAGCAAATGAATTCCCGGGTCTGATCATCTCTGCAAGCCTTAAACTTTCTCAGATGATGCTTCTGCCAGTAGACTCTCAACAAATATTCTCTGACATATATTTCAGTACTTCCAACCAGTCCCAGGATCTCTGAACCTTAAAAATCTAGTGTCCCTTTTTTACACTGGGAAGCGAGACATGGAGATTTAATTAATTGTGTTTGCAGGAAACTTCAATGGCAAAACCAGAAGAAAAATATGGACTTAGGTATTTTTAGGGTCCTGCTACTATTGGTGCAAAGCACAGCAGCACAGCTTGCGGTACTTTATGGGTTCGACCTCTGCAAGTGCTGGTGGCTGTTTCCTGCAGGTGGGGTTCTGGGTCCTCACCCTTTCCCAAAACCAGACCTATTTTCATGCCTGGAGTAGAGACTCCTCCAAATCAAAACCTTATCTTGGCTCTCTGTGTCCCGGTCTCCTTCGCTGCTTTGTGTTGTCACCACTCGAGAAACGGCTTCTTGCTTTTGTGCTTAAAACCATTTAAACTTAATTGAGCTTTCATAGATTGTCTTGACTCTGTGCTGACACTCCGGGCTCAGTTACCTCATGGACATACTAAAACCCAAACAAAAGCACAAATCTTAAGCCCTTTAGTTGCTAAACAAAACCAGTCTCAGAGGAGTTTTGAAGATGTTCGCAGCCTTTGCAGTTTGGGAAGGATGGACCGCCCACCAGCTTCTCTCCAGCCTGAATCTCTCTCTAGCTTGAACACATGGGGGCCAGCTGGCTGTCCTTGACAGCAGGAGTTAGTTTGCATCCACTTTCTATAATGTTGGTTTAGATATTTGTCTGAAGGACATCTTGGCATCTGCAAATAAACATCACATTCAGGAAAGCCTGTGTGTACACAGTCTCAGTAGTTTATAGAAGAACAGGATGCTTCTGAATAAAATGCTAAATTTAGACTTAAAACTTCTCATTCACAAAAAAAAAATTGTTCAAATTAAACTTTTTTTTCCCCAACCATTTCTAAATCTTTCCTTTTGAGCTTACCAAACCTATATGATTTTCTCATTAAGCATAATAGCACAAATTTTTCTTCCAAAAACCAAGAGGAGGCTAAGCAGCAAATAGATGTTTATTCAAATTACCTTTTTTTCAGCCAAAATGTGTCTTCTGTTAAGTACTTTCAACTTTTCCATTGAATAGTAGGGTGTTCAGTGTTCTTTGAACTAACTTTGGTGTAACTTTGGGAACATTTAAATGTTTGTTCGTTTAATAGGTCATTCTAATGCCAAGCTACAAAAATTAAGAAATAAGTCATTAACTATACTAGATGTGCATAGCTAACAAAGCAAAAGAACTGCTTTCTTTGATGTGAGCTTGTGGTTTTCATTTCTCTGCTGCACTGAAAATTTGTATTTTCTCACAAAAAACTTTCCAGTTGATGTAGCACTATAACCAGATATTATTATTTTATACAGTTATATTATTATATATTAGAGAAAGTATGCCAAAATAAAGACAGATTTTGTGAGGAGAAGCAGATGTTGGAGCGATGGGGAGAGGAGAGGATGGCACCAGGTAGGTGGAGAGAACCTCTATGCTATTTACAGCGAGAGTGCTCTTTGGAAGTGGACTGTTCTGTCAGGAGCATTCATGTTGTGAAGGCATTGATTTTAAAATCGTGCAAAATGTAAGTGTATCGCATACCATTCAAAATTTTGAACTTAGCTTCTATGGTTAGAAGGCAGCCCCACAGAAAGCAATTTTATATTTCTGTACGCGAATAATGAGTTCAAGCACATATGTGTCTTGGAAAGCAGAAGAGAAAGAGCCGCGTAGGGCATTGCACGGAAAACATCAGCCCTGAAGGTGCAATGGGAGAAGAAGCACGTGCAACCACTATGACTAGGATGTGCTAATGCTACTGGACCATCTTCTCTTCATCTACTTGCTGGGCAAAGCATGTCCTAATTCCCAAGGCAAAGATACTTCCGTTGCAAGTATCACTGGAAATTTTAAGACCTTTATGCATTTATAAAGCTTCAGTCCTTATGATTCAATACGTAGTATGGTATTTCTCTTCAACTACCTCACACAGATATAATCCAGTAAGCGAATGTCTTCTTTGAATTAATCAGAGAAGGAAATGAATGAAGAATGTATTGCTGTTTCTATATTTGAAGGCCGAGACCAGTGAAATTATGTAGCACTTTAGTCTAAAATGATCATTACAAAAACATAACACCCCTATGTATTTCTCATTACAAATAAGCCAAGCAGCACAAATCTGGTTTTCTGGAATGTATCATAGATCAAAACTCTACCAAGTCTGACTCCAAGAAAAGAAACCAGAGTAGAAATTATAAATAATATTCCTCTGTTACTACATGGTTTCTTTTTAAAACAAATTTGCTCTAAATATATATAATAAAATCTCTCAGCAGCTGATGTGGCATTTCACTTCTGAACAGAAGAGTCAAGCCATCTGTGTATTAATACCCCAGGCAGCAGCTGTAATTTCATTAGGCAAAAAATAATTTGGGTTTGCTGTCACTGATAACTGAGAATAATTCTAAAGAAAGTAAATAGACAAGCTGTATTTGTGCAGTGAAGAGGGTAGAATTAAGCTGACAGATGACATGAAAAATAGACTGATTCTTTTTGGCTAGGGCAAAACCTCTGCTACCCTGCCTATTCTTAGCTTCAAAGTTCTGAAAGTTGTAAATAGTGATGCTGCATCTTCCGTAACAACAGTCCTTGGGGTAAAACTTTGTGGGTTTGGTGGTGAATAGGTAGGATGGTGCAGACACATAGGCTGTTTCTAGCATTGACAGTGCCGGAGAGGTGAGGAGGGAAGGGCAGCAGTGTCTCTTGCTCACTGGAGCTCAAGTCAAGGAGGGCATTATGTTTTTCTCCACAGCTACCCTGTGCTACTGACCTGTGTTGTCACAGCTTGTTCAAATCCCTGTGCCCTTGAAAACAGAGGAAGGGAGACAGAACTGCTCTGGATCCAGCTTTGGGTAGTGATGGGCCAGCAAAGAAGGATTCCTTTGCCTCTCCATTTACATTTCCATTCCCATCTTGCACAGAGACCCTAGAAATAAACACAGAATCACAGAATGAGATGGGTTTGGAAGGGATCTCTGGAGATCATCTAGTCCAACCCCCTTCCAGAGCAGGTCCAACCCAGGGCAGGTCCCACAGGAACATGTCCAGGTGGGTTTAGAATGTCTCCAGAGAAGGAGACTCCACCACCTCTCTGGGCAGCCTATGCCAGGACTCTTTCACCCTCAAAGTGAAGAAGTTCCTCCTCATGTTTAAATGGAACTTCTTATGTTCACATTTGTGCCCGTTACCTCTTGTCCTGTCACTGTGCACCCCTGAAAAAAGATTGGCCCCATCCTCTCGACACCCACCTTTTAAGTATTAATAGGCATTGAACAGATCCCCTCTCAGTCTTCTCTTTATTTCTTCCAGGTTTTGTTTCCTTGCTCATCCTACTCAGCCACCATAATGGAGATCTGCTGCTGTATTGTCAGAGGTGATTTTCCCTCACTCAAGAAAGCATTCACTTTTCCCATAACACCTGTAGAATCTGGGTTACTTCTGATTTTAATTAACTTGATTTATTAAATCTAAGGTATAAAAATGTAAAGAAAACAAGTCTTGAACAGAATTCTCTTACTGCTTGTCTCATCTAATGGTATTATTAATCATAATACAAAATTTCACAATATTTTCTTCTTTTGGCATGGGGGCATGATTGCAGCCCTTGAAGAAATGCTGCACTGTTTGTCGTTAGGGATGCCAGACTATTAGGAAAGCCATGGCATGCAGGGGAATTTGCCTTCTGCTCTTGTGCCTGTTGTAGGAATTTAACTCTTGAGACAGAAAAGCTCGCTGCAAGGCAGGCATTGCAATGCAGGATGGCATTCCTGAGGGGGAAAAAAAAGGATTCCCTCTGTCTGGTTTCACCACTTCTACCTAAGTCCCAGCCTATGTATGCATAAAATAGATGGGGATGAAATACCCATGGTCTGTATCACAGGTTTCTCTTGCTGTGGGAGAATGGACCTTAAGGCCCTTTATAATCTGATGCTACTCAGAAAAGAGGGCCTCATATAAAGTTTAATTGCCAGTAAAGCCTATAGTAAATATTTGCAATGTTATTCAACTCCCTTCCCACAGTTCTGTACAACAGACAATGCTGCAGCAACCTCAAGCTTCAAACCAAGATGCAGAAGCCCTGTTGCTGAGAAGTCAAATGCTGTGTGTACCTGATGTAGCATCACTGGGGTGAAATTCCCTGGTTTAGGGAGAGAGGACAAACTTGTCTGCTGCCTGAATCACAGTATGCTTTCCTAGTAGCTTTGAAGGAGGAAGACTCGGGCTGTCACGACTTGATTCTGTATTATCTGGAGACCTGGTAATGCTATTATCCTTGACATTTCTTGGAGATGCTTCAGTCCTCGAGAAACTACTCAGCACCTCTTAGAATCAGACATGGACATGTTTTTTGGCAGCCACACAGAGAAGTAACACATGTGTTAGGAACATATGGCCTTGACTGGCTCCTTTTTAGCCATTTTCACTTCCAGAAATACCAGATTGGTTCTGACCTGGCAAACCAGTGAGTTGTTCTCCTTCTTTTTTTATTTTGACAGATGAGGAGATATCCATGCTCTTTACTGTCAGGCGGTATTTGCAGTAACACCTGGAAGCCACAGATAACAAAGGAGCCTTATTCTAGTACAAGCTACACAGATAGATGTTGAAAAGGGTAGTCACATAACAATCAAGGCTTGCAATTCTGCATCCTCAGTCTGGAAATTTCTATATGTGCCTTGCCATACTGAGTTTAATAAGACAGCTTACCTAAGCAATGCTATGGACATGCATGTGAGCATGACTCACCCTTCTGATAGATATGTAGGTGGAAAAAAATGTCCTGAATAAATAAGCCAAAAGGCTTAACAGTCAAAGGCTATAGACCAGCCCACCCTCCAGGCCCTCCTTCTCTTTGAAAAACTGTCATCATTAATTACCATGGAGCACATGGAGCTCTGTTTGAACGGGCACGGTCACCAGCGTGGAGGGGGAATGACTGGTACCTGGCAGGGCAAAGCAAGGATGTTGTAACTGTGCCAGTCATCAGGAATGAATCAGTAAATGGAAAAGAGAAGAGGCAGCATGAAGGCTTTTTATGCTGTGTGTTTTGGACACGTACATGACTCTTTCAATACATCAGTTAAAGGTACACTCAGATTGCAATGTCACCTTTATGACCGCAAATTCCTTTTAGGCTGAAACTTCACTAAAAGCATTTCATTTAGTAAACTCATCAGTAAATATTAATTTCTTACTGTATTTACACAAGCCTTCCCAAATAGGAGGAATTTACTTGAAAATGCTCACAAAAAAATGTTAAATCATGTTTGCACAAAAGCTTCCTTTGTGCATCAAATATGCCTCACCAAAAAAAAAAAAAAAAAAAAGGCATGTTGTGGAAGACTTTTTGTTAAATAATTGTGAAATAGTCCATTTATGGAGACTTCATTTTATTTAAGTAAAGAAACCAAATTTAAAGGGGCCCTGTGTTGATTTGTATACATTGTACAGGAGCCGGAGATTCCTGTGGTGGTGTGTTTTGGGCAGATTCTCATTTCGTGGTTGTTTGTGTGGACACAATGCAGAAAACAAAGCTGTGGTGATTTATTAAATGTTTTCTGGGTATGCAGGTCTCTCTTCCCTCCCTTCCTCTCCTTCCTCTGGCCAGGCAAAGGTCAGGAGGAAAACAGGCATGGAGTGGAAGAAGGAACTGTGGCAATAATGGCTGGATCCCCAAACAAAGGCAGAAACACTACAGTTTACCTCAAAGACTACCCCCACCTCAGATATGCCTCCTCAGCACCCTCCACACTATGGGGTGAGGAAGAGTATTGTCCAGATGTTGTTCACTGGGCAGGAAGGGCATTCAATGAACAAAATGATTATTTGCCTCCAAGAAGAAAGCTACTGAAAACAAAAGCAGCATTTTGCCACGGAGACAGGCAGACTGCATCCTTCCCACTCACGGCTCGCCCAGGTAGTTACTCATACACGTGTACACTCACATCTGTCCTGGAATATTGCTAAAAGAAGGAGGAAAAATCCAGGCAGACAAAAAAATCCCCATTCAGCAAAGCAGCAAGTGTTTAAACCTCAGATAATTTAAGCCTTCAAAGTAAAATGGGTGAGATGAACAGCCTTCGGCAAGGCACAGGCAAAAGCTTTTGGTGAAAGCTATTAGTTTCAATCAAAAACTATATCATTCTTGGCATAAAAACAAACAGCAAGCCTTGATCCTACATTTGAGATTAAAAAAAAAAAAAAACAAAACCCAACCACCAAAGCCAACTTAGAGGTGATCTTCCCTTTTTCCTGGTGGCAGCTCACCAAGGAGCATGGTGGGGTGATACTTTCCCATGTGAGTGAGTGGTCCCTCACACATTGGCTGGACTGGAAGGTCCCACAGCACTGCTGGAGAGGGGGAAGGCTGTGCTGAGATGTGGCAAGCTTTCAGTGATGGACATTTTTCATACAGCCCTGCAAATGACTGCGGGGACCTTAGGTTATTACGTTCTCGTTTTGATAGGACGCACAACACCATTCCTGCTCTAACGGATGCGTTGCACTTACCCACGCACTTGGAACCTCTCCTGAGCTGTCAGTTTGAAGAAAAATGGAAAGTTCACCAATGGTCCAAAAATGCTTTTTGTGGGCCACCATTGTTTATGTTGGACTGTTCACTCCAGGGGTTATTTTGGAATGTGCTTGCATTGAGGTTTGAGGTTTTTCAGAAGAAAAACAATGGTTTATATTTACGTTTAAAATATTCTTTTTTAGAAGAAGGGGCAGAATCATTTGTTTTGTATATTTATCCAAGATGCTCTTTATTGTTATATTTTCAGTTCTTTATCCTGCTGTGCTGTATCTTTGTTTTAAGTCTTTAGTTTAAAACATATGGTATGGGCCACTGAGGTATTTTATTTGTTCTTTCCCTCCTCACTCCCATCCACCAAAAAATGGAAGTTGTATTGTCTTGAGTAAAGGTGTTAATCTCAAGGAAAAGAGAGGATAATATGATATAGCCCAGCCACCTACAGAATTGTTTTGGATCAAAATACTTTAGAAAACAGTAAAATCAAGAATGAAAATAATTTTCCAAGGAAAAATAAGTTAAGTACCATGAAAAAGTTTGTAACGTTTAAAATTATAATGCCTTTTACCCAAGAGATTATACACCACACTTCTTCACCAGTAAAGGATCTGTTTAACCCATGGCTGGAGTGGTAATTACAGCTCTCTTGGTAAATAGTAAGGGAGTCAGTGGGCTGTGATTCGATACAGACTATGATCTCGTTTAGCAACAACAGATACAAGAAATCTTAGCCACTCTAGAGGTCCTGATTCCCTGTGAAACTGTTTTATGCATTAAAAACTTTCATTTACTGATGGATACAAACTTTTAAATCTAATATTAACAAGTAAATATACTTATCTACTGTAAGTAAAAACACAAATATGGATTTCAGGCAATCAGAATCATACAAATAGTCTTAAGAATCATTGCAAAGTAACTGTAGAAAGCTTATGACTGAATAACATCCTTACTTGAAACCAAATGCTTCAAATTTGTGTTTAAAAGAGAACTTAGAAAACATGAGGGTTAAATCTGCTGTAGTACAGCTTCTCTAACATTTCTGGTGCTGCAAAGGAACAAAACCCAAGACAAAGGAACACAGTATCTCTGTGTTGTCCACTTTGCACCCTCCAGTACGGAAGTCATGCAATGATCATGCTTATGGTAGATATAAAGCGTGAAGGGTATTTCTCTGCTTCCAAGTCTTCTAGAGAAGTGACAACTAAGTAAAAATCAGCAAAGTCATGAATAAGATTGTTCTTACCTGTACTATGAGCAAAAAAGGGGGGAGACTAAGTAGTAGACTAAAATATTCTTTCTTTCTACATTCTCTTCCACTTGCCAACAGAAAATGTCTTGGTCAGAGCAGAGGGTCAGGGTCAGTGTATGCTTTTATTTTGACACAAAACACCATGGCCCATTTAAGCTTAGGGGAAAGGCATTGCATTCAGATGGATTTTTAGCACAGACCACAGAAAGGCTATTCTGTACTTTAAATTAACAAGGACATGCATTCCAAATTGTGCTCTGAACAGGGTCTGGCTTTGGTGAAGAGGAGAGGTTTGTGGCTCCCACAACAAGGTCTTATGAAACATTTTAATAAACAATAAGGCTTTGTCTGAAGAGAGAGCCTTGACAGCCAGTATGCAGAACTCAGATATATGCACAATACATTCAAACTGAACCGTTGTTGTATTCCGAGAAACCATGGCAGACTAGTGGATGAAATCCTTATTTGCACAATTGCGCACTTATTGAAGTGGCCTTTCCCATAGTACTTTCACAGGGGGTTTAACTCCATGCCAGTCATGTTTTCTCCTGTCCTCCATCCTGATGGGAGCACTTTTTCAAACTTTAAGTAACAACGGATCTTCTGTGGGAAGATATTTTCTCATTAAACCTTGCAAATAAAGGACCTCACTCTGAAAGCATGTGTATTGTCATTAATTGTTCTAATCCTCGTTTCTATGTACATGCTTAGTCCAAGGAATACTGTCTAAAATTTTATGAACCATAGTTTTAATTTGTTCGGGTTACTGAAAATCTTCTTAGGAAAACATTAACAGTATAAAACCTGTAAATTTTGTTCCTAAGTCTTCTAATAGAAGTGATGTACAATTTAGACAAGCTTAAATTAGTTTTACCAGACCTTTGCACCATTCAAAACTTTGAATACCCACATCTCTGGCCATACCTGAGATAGATCCGGCTCAAAAAGGCTGGAATGCAGAATCAGACCTCTGGGTAGAACACCATGGACATTTGCTTAATGGTTCACATATGGAGACATACTATGTTGGAAGACATTCTTCTCGATCTCAGCATTCTCCTAGAAAAAAAAAAGAAGAAGTAAAAAATTTCTGCTTTGTTCGCTCACATGGAGACTGAAGGATGTGGAGACTCCCTTGGAGTTTGATTCCAGATTTCAGCTGACTCACTAATGGTGACTTTTTCATTTTGTTTTCCAGACTATCTCATTGTTTACTTCCACCAAAGTTGCAGGCAAAATTTCCACTGACTTCAGAGGAAGACGGATGGCGCCAGTGAGGTTCTTATAGTTTAAGAAAGTTTTCCAAATTTATCACTAGCTTCAAGAATTTGGTTTGAAACGTCCTTTTATATGTGGGTTAATTACTGTGGTAATAAATACAGCCACTTCTATGTACCAAGATATTTTAGCTTCTCTTCATACTGTAATTATACGTATTATCTTACATCACTAATTAAGTCCAAATGTTCTCTTCTTAACCCTGTCATTAATAAACTGTAAAAAAATTTCCCAGAACAAAACCAAAGAAAAAAATCCACTGTAAAGAGTGTAATCTGTTTTTTTACTGCTGGCTTTCAGATAATGCCTCAGGGACTTCATTTGGGTGGTCAAGTAATTCTGCCTGATGAGTAATAAACAAATAATTCTACACCCAATTCTGTTTTATTCCCACTGAGTAGTAGCTCCTTGTGCAAGTAGTTCCACTTCAGAATTTAGGCATGCAGTTAATCCTAGCTATTTATACTGCTAGATACCACTCCCTGAAACAAGGGATACAGTATTAGGCCATGTGTAAAAAAGTAGAAAATTACCTAATAAAATGCAAAAAATCCTATTTTGAAAAGATAAATATTATATTCAGGACTCAGACACCAAACTAATTACAATTTTCAGTTAAAAAAAAAACTTCTCAACATCACATCTTAATGTAGTTTTTTTCCTAAATTTGAGAGGGACACTAATAAAATTCATGTACCTGCTTTTTGAGTAATAGTGATTTTTTTTAATAGTTGGATTATCACGGCTGCTTGGATCTTTCACGTAATCAGTTACTAATGTTAACAAGAGCTTTTTTGGGCCCTAACTATATTGCAATGAACGTTAAGTGTTGTTTTGTATCTTTGAGTGGTAGCTGTTTAGTAATACTAACCAACTCTGCTTTAGTTTTCTGGCAAAAATCGCTCATCAAGAACTTATTTCTGCTACCAACTTCAACCACAGGAGCCATAGGGCGCACAGAGCTTTGGGACACAGTGGTGTTGCAGAAACTGAGTATCTTGAAGACTTTTCAGGCTGTGCAATTTCAAGGGAAGACTGTTTATTTTGAAAAAAAAACCAAAAAGAAAAAAACCAAAAACATAAAAAAAGACACTACTCTACCTTCTGGGCACTCACTCCAAAACACCTTGGTGGAAAATCTAGAAAGAATTCCTTTATTAGCGTTTTAACTAAAAAAGAGAGTTCAGCAGCTAATCTGCTAACCACCTAAACATCACCAACTACTTTGCTCCTCCTTTGGAGCAAAGCGTGTGCCATGCTTCAGAGAGCAAAACTCAGGGTGTGAAATCTGTATGTTTACATTTTGATATATGCATGCTCTGGGAAGAGTTTTTCAGAAGGAAATATCACTGCAGCTCAAGGTCAATAAGAAAACAAACAGTTCAGAGTAGGAGGTTTATCTGCTAGCAGTTAAGGATGAGGTTTTGACCCCTTTATTCAAGTGAATCCATCAGAATTAGCAGTGAGATTTAATCATCATCAGTGAAAGCCAGAGCAGGCAGCAGACCTGGGTCAAAGCACCACGGAAAACGTCTTTTTTTACCCTTGTAACCTGTCTGGGTTATAACTGCAGGTAGAATACACTGTCAGCCTCACTTTACATAAATATTTAAGGATCATAAAAGTGCTGCATTTGAAGACCATTTCCAAACACTTCCCCATTTCATAGTTCATGCAGGATTGTACACAGCTACATACCTATAGACACTGACACACAGAGGAGAGTCTCAAAGGGCTCTGCTGCAAGTTTCCTTTTATTGGGAACACCTTTGTTATTATTTTTTCAGATTTTAGTTCAGTCAAACCAAGGATAGCTTTCTTAAGAAACAAAGATCCTTACTGCCACTTGTGGCAAATGAGAGAACAGCATCTTGACCTCTGATTTCACAATCAGCGTAAGGAAATTTGGCTCAGGCCACTGCCTGTCTTGTTAAACTTCAGAAACTACATTTTCCTCTGCCTATTCTCAAGAACTTTAAAAATTAAATTTGGAAAAGCTCATGTAGCTGTGGCTGGCACAGTTTTGGTTCTGCATTGTCTTCGTTGCTTCTAATCAAAAATTCCCTGAATAAATCTCAAAGGCTGCCAGCAAGTATGATTTAAAAGCAAAATACAACATATAATATAAAAGGAAACGAAGTATGTTCTATTATGCCTTAAGATAACTTTCCATAAGAGTAAATTTTTTAATACTCCTTTATGTTTCAGGGCAGAAGTAACTTTGAAAAATATACTGTTTATACTTTTAATAACTCATAACTCTAATAATAAAAATATTAGGAATGACAATTTTATATCAAACAGGATAAGGATAATTCCCAGGAAATAGATGTGTTTGAGGACTATTGCAGTAAGTGGCATCTCTGCATTGGCTGTAGAGATGCCATGCTCAGACACAGAAAATATACATTAAAGAGATAATGAAGACCCCCTTTAGTATTGCAATAATAAAGGAAGATAAAGTAAACCAGTGACTCTCCATTACTTCTGGGCTGGCATTATCTTTCCATGACAATGATTCTCCAGAAGATCCTCTTCTTTGTCATCTGAGAAATTGTCTCAAGGGGATGAGGGAGACCACAGCTACCAATCTCTGGCACCCACAAGATATACACCTTGCCTTAGGATCTACCCAATGGCCTGTTAAGCTTTTATCCTGAAGCTTTGGTAATTTAACTTATCCAGTGTGATTTCCACCCAATATTTTGAAAGTTTACAGTTCAGGCTGTGAGCTATCTATGGGTTGTTTTTTTTTTGCTCCTAAATATGAACTGGCGATGGGTGTGGGGAAAATCTTTCCTTCTCTTGTGCTCTGTTTTCTTGCTGAATTCACTGGGAACAGAAGAGGTTCAGAAACTCTGAAAACAAGGCCTCTGTTATTTAAGCCACTTAAACTGTTGCAACTCTGAATCTCGTTGTCAAAGTGCATTAATTTAAATTAGCATAATAAATTGTACATTTTGGTGTTAGGCCCAAGAGAGCCTTTAAAATCTATTTGGTCTATGGATTCTCAGATGCTAACTATTACAGTTTGTTCCTGTAAAGTAGTCTATGAATAGAACAGGAATGAAGAGGGTTTGACAAGAAACAGAAGTATGTAATAGAAAACACCAAAACATTCACATTCTCCCTCACCTCCACTAAGGGTTTCTTCCTTCTTTTTCCCCCCCTTCCCTCTTCCCCCCCCGCCCTCTTTCCGCCCCCCCCCCTTCCAGAAAGCAAAATTCTGGAGCTAGCACCCACAGCCCTTTATAAGCTTGTCTATAAGAGTAGCAGTTGCTTCATGAAGGATAGAGAACAGAAAGACTTCTTTTTTTTTGCAGATATAACCATAAATCTCAGTAGAAGAGACCAGTTCCGGCTCACTGTGCCACAGACTGACTTTTGCATTTCATTGATTTCTTTGAAGTCATCTGAGCAGATGGGGGAAGTGATTTGGGACATAGGCTGTGCCCTGTGATGAAACCCTTTTTTTGGTTAGTTTTTTTTTTTTTTTTACAGCTTTGAAGGCATCCTCACAGAGTGTGTGAACCAGTCACACCTCTCTCCTGATCGTTTTAGATGGCGCTGCTTCTCTTAAAGATGCTGCTAACGTCTTGAGGGATCTATTCTGACCATCTATTATTTTATCCAAAGAAAAAAGTGGAAGGTGTAAAATGATTTGAATTTTGATCCCCACACCTATTATACAGTGCTGCTGTCAGCTCCAATGGGAGTAGAGCTGTTCTATGAAAGAAAGGCAACGCTTTTTTAAGGTCTTTCTGCAGGAACACAAAGGCATGGCTGTACTAAAGAAATGATGACACACAAACAGACCAAAACAATGATGTTAAAAGACAGGTACTATGCAGTGGTTTTACCTCCTGAAGATTCACTTGAGTCCTGTGGAAACTAGGATATTATGAGATGTGGGTATTAATGTAATGGAACAAATGAGACGGGGAGAGATGTGCAGACCCTGAACACCCAGGGATAAAATCCATAAAAAGCCAGTTGCTACCTCCTAATATCCTTCTTTAACAAACAGCAAGAAGACAAGATGCAGCACATTATTAAGGAAATTCCTGTTATGTTCTCTGTCCTGGGAAATACACGGTATTAAAAGACACAGTTAACTACGAACAGAGCTTTGTAACAAAAGACATTACCTCACACAGACACATCCAGAGAGAGGGATGAAGGAAACATTTGTTCAGCCACTCAGATTATGTTTGATAAGGAAGAGAGCTCTGCCATCCTTTGCATAAATAAATAGCCATCATGATCTGATGCCTAAAATTCCGCTGAAATTATAAATATTTTCTATAAAAATGTTTCAAGGTAGGTGGTGCTTCATCTAAAAACATAAAATAAACACGATTTCATTTCAACGAGACACAAAAACATGATTGAAGACGTTAAGATGAAATGTAGAAAATCATTTGGGTAAGCTGGTTCAATTAGAATGACATCAAAGAGCCCATTACTGTATCTCAAGTTAAATAAGTGTGCTGTCACTCTAAACGACTGGTTTTAATTTGTTCAAACCACTCTGTTAGGATTATTTATATTCCAATATTTCTGGCAAACACATTTAGAATAGTTAATTATCTTTCCTGAAAGGCACAACAGGTTTTCGTTGACTGAACTGAGATGCAGATTATCTACATATATGTTTAATAACTTTGAACAAACTATTTAAATTGGGTATTTGAATTGAGCACCTCCAACCCAGATCAGAATCTGTCAGTTGCAGTTTAAAAAAGGCCCTTTAACATATTATTTTTTTCTCTCATCTGGCATGTTCCATTCACTGCTTAGTTCTGGAGGAAATTTACGGGGTAGAATTTATGGGATGGACTGAGAGCCACAGTGACCCTGGGGGAATAAATACTCTGCGGTTGTTTGCTGCCCCTTCAGCCACACCAATGCAAGTCTTTACGAAAAGGGGTGGTTGTTTTTTGGGTGGGTTTTTTTTTTGCATTGTTTTTTTTTTTGCTTTGTTTTTTTTTTTCTTTAAACGTAGATCATTTCAGCAATTCAGCTTACTGAGTAGCCCCACATGCTGCTGTTCTTGTGCAATGAGGATGAGGTTTCCCAACAGCTTAAACCAATCTAAACCGACTTTGCCGTCATCTCCCTCCCTTTCTCTTGCCATCTCCACCCATCTTGCTCCGGCTGATGGTTCCCAGTGACTCGGAGCTGGTTCAAAGGGCTTGACAGAAACCTATTAGGGCTTTTCTCTCAGTGCCAGGGGTAGTGTGAGAGAGGCAGTGGGGGAGCCAGAGCAGAGCATTAAGATGAGACCATGGCTGTGCTGACTCAGATTGGTTTAATTTGTCACAGAAGCGCAACCTGAGGGTATGGTAAACACTAGCATGGGGGATACAAGGCGCCAAGGCTTGGGGGTGGAGGACTGGAAACTTTTGAAGCCAGCTTTTCCGGCAATGCCAACGTCTTGGGTAATTTCAGCCACAGGGCTAAGATTGGCATAGGTGGAGCCTGTAGCTGCCCACAGTGAGTCCTGCCACAGCTGAGCCCCCCATTGCAGTAGGGGAGGGAGCAGTGGGAGGCAGAAGACCAAAGGATTTGCCACAGCTAGGAGACTCTCTTCTGAAGGAAAGCTCTACTGGCCATGTTCAGACAGTTTTTAGATTCTTTCCCTCTCTTAAGTAACACACTTATTAAAGACAGTGCCTGTTATATCACTTTACGAGTTGGATTGTGGCTTGTCTTTCTACTCTTCCACTCATTGCATCTGCAGTATATCAACAAGTATTAACTGCTAACCCTATTAATTGGATTATTTCTTAGGGTGATTTCTTACTGGGATAGTTTTTGTGGCTTTTGTAAGCAGAACTGAGGTTCAGAGAAAACATTTGGAGCCTCTGTTCACCCAGGAAAGGGTTTTCATCTTCAAGCAGAGAAAATGCAATCAATTCTGCAATGTCAAAGTCATGTCTGATCAGTGGAGGAGCATCACAGATTCCCTTCACAGACATAGCACCACTAGAACTGATTCACAATGAGGATTTCAGACCCTCCTTTAAGCACTACATTTGAAAACAGAGATTGCTCCATACTCTAAATATATGCCTTCAGGGAATAATGATTTGAGAAGCATTTCATGATTAGAAGGGATTTTCAGAAATTTCCTAGACAACTCATCAGTGACAAAATCAACAGCATCATGAGGAATTCAGTTGTGTTCCATACAAATTAATCTAAAAAAATAAGTAAGGAAAAAAAAAAAAGGAACAAAACCCCCCAAAGATACAACTTAATTTTTTTGGCAAGCATCCTGTTCTATGCAATTCCAGAGGAGCTACAAGAGAGTTTATGGAAGGGTCAACATTTTTATTTAAATCCTTTTGGCCCATTTCAGAGGACAGTGACCTGCAGGAAGTATTATGCATGCTTACTCAGAAAAATGTCTGAAATACAACTCTACACTCCTGCTGTTCAAATGAGAAGGAAGAATGATTTAACTGCTGGCCATGACCAAACGTGGATGACAATAGCTAATGTGGGATTCCCGTCTCCGCAGAAATTTACTTCAGCATCTGCGACATTCAACAATAGAAGGAAATAGTGGAAACCAATAGCAGGATTTCCTTTGACAATTCACTTTTATTCTTTCTTTCCTTGAATCCCTTTATTCTTGCCTAGTAAAAATTGTATACATCAGTGGCAGCTGGAGGGAATGCAACTTCAGGCCTGAAAACACTTCAATCCATCAGCAGAGAGGTGTGGCAGCTGGTCAGTCTGCTGTCATGCAGGAAGGAAGCTGGTGCCTTCACTTTGAGTCATGAGAAGCAGCCATCTAAACAGCATCCATGTTTAGATGGTGGATTACAGTAGGATCAAGCTCTGGAGGGAAGCACAGAAGATACCATCATAGATGCTCAATCACCAGTTTCCAGCAAACACCAGTGTATATCTCTGCTCACAACAGAAAACTGAGATACTGTCTATACCTGCATTAGCAAGTGGGAATAGGAGCATATCTCTAGAGAGAAAATGTTTTTCCTGAGCACCCGGCTTCTCCACTTTTCTCATTGCAGAGGATTTTACTGCAGGCTAGTTCTAGACTGACTCAACAAGTCTGAAGAGGTGTGGGAGCATGAGGAGCCTGCGTGGACCTCTTCTCATTTGAAAGCTCTCCAGTCTGGTCTACATTGTAACATGGTCTTGGAGCGAACATATGCCCCCCAAAAGTGAGCATAACAGGAGACTCGTTTCAGAAGTTAACTCCTGATATAAACTAAAATGGTAAATCTGACAGTCTTATTGCAGCTGCTTTTCCTCTGCTTCACTGGTGAACAGGTTGTGAGATCCACGTCCTGATAACAGGCACAAAGGAGATTTACTGACCTTGATAAGGAATTAGAGCCATGGTCTTTGGAAGGATGGATCCTGTCACTCACCCTTTCCTGGGTGAACAGAGGCTCCAAATGTTCTCTCTGATCTGCAGTTCTGCTTACAGAAGCCACAAGGATGGATCCTGGCAGAGGGGTGACTTCTGGTCAGGACTTGTGAGATCACAGAAAATCTACTGCTGAGAATACCCAAGCAGCTACGGCATGACACAAGCTCTCCATTCCAACCCAAAACCACCTGTGTGAGAGGGTATATTGTTTAACCACATAATACAGCTTCAATGAAAGTCTCTCCTATCCATCACCTTTACAAGTTTTTGAAGTTTCTTTAGAATGAAGGCTAAAAAAATAAGATTTCACCAGACAAGAATATCATGTTCAGAACTGATGAAAACAAACATTCTCTTGCTGGTCCTTTTTTTATCCAGAACTGATTGTGGTGCTTTGTTGTAGTACAAACACGACCAACAACACTAGGTTGCACAAGGAAGCCGAAGGATACTGAATCATCTCTTGGTTGTCTGCCTGGTTTCCTCTAAGTTAGCAGCAGTCTCCAAAGAAAATACTTGGAAGAGTTCAGAAAGACTACTGTGAAGAAAAAGATCACACACAATAGTGTCTTCTACTCACCATCAAGCAGTAGCAAGCCCAAGCTTTTTCAAATGCGAGTCATTTATCTTCAGAAGACTATAGGAGAAGCAGTGCTTTCTGGAGGAAACATGAAAAACCAACCCAGCAAAACTCATACCATGCCCATCCTGCTGACACATGCTGTACAAAGAATAAAGAGCAGCTGATCTTCTTACACTCCAACCTGGCTATATGTGACTATATGCTGTACGAAATATAGTCAAACACCCAGAAATGTTGTCAAAACCATATTAGTGCTCTTGCTTGTCTATACACAGGCAGAGGAAGTCTAGAATTATGGCTGAAATTCCAGCCTCAAACAATATTCAAAGATGACTTTCAGAACACTTTGCATGCTTATATATTTAGGAATACATGAGCCTACTTATTTATAAAAAGTACATCTAAATCTGCAACTCCCAATTTATCAAGCACCTAAAGTGTTTTTAATTTCATTTTTGTGTAAATTTTTTTCCACACAATCAGCTGACTAATCAACATCAGGGGGTTAATTTAATTATTGGCATTTTTTCTTCACTGTAAGAAAGAAAGCATGTAAAAACAAAGATTTAAGTTCTTAATGCATCATATATTGAGGGGAAAAAAAAAACAAGCTACCAAAAAACAAACCAGGATCTATCAAAAGAGAAATCTCTATGCCTTATCAACTTCAATTTTTTGAACAGAACATGGTGTTCTTGTTTGGGGAGTGAAAATGCAGGGAAAATTAGCACACTGGGACTGAACCACGAGTACGAACATAAGCACACGCTTCACTGTTAAGTCATCCTCTGAGTATAATTTGATTAATGAAAGCTATTTTCTCCTATCAGGGATCAAAGCGTCCATTAAAGCTAAGTGGCTGATGTAAAATCGGATGAAATCGCAGCCCGTAGCCTCAAAGAAGACCTCCGAGGTGCATGTGTGTGTGCACACACACTCACACACACCACCACCTCCCAAAATGTTTCCAAGCTCTCTGATCCTCAAGCAGTTCTGTGGATAACTCAATGTGATATGATTGTGCTGAAATCGGACACTTCATAAAAGGGCTTAGAATGAGAAAAAGGGAACATGTGGCCCAACTCTCCTCTCATACTCATATCAGTGCAAATTAAGACTAACACTGTATTAATTTTTTTGACAAGTTGCAGAAGTTTTATGAAGGAATCCAGTTTCTGGGAAAACCATGGGTTTCACAAATTTCTGTTTAGCCTGACAAAACATTTCAAACAGGAAAACATTTTTGTCATTTTGCTCAGAAACATATAATTTTGAAACTAATTTTTTTAACATAAAAAAGTGTTAAACAAACCAAAAGTAAACCAAAACTTAATAGACCATTTCTTTGTTCTTTCTGCAAATGGGAAAAATCTTACATCAAGTTGTCAGTTCTATTTCTTTAGTGAAAATTAAAAAAAAGGCGAACAGATAATTTAATATAGATCCCAAGTCAGTTCAACACCGTTCTGATTGTACGAAAGTAATAATGCACTCTCTTTCCATGGGTAAATTTTGCTTAAACCGTAAAATCAATTAATGTTTTCAGATTGTTTCATTTCAGACCTGCTCTCACTCTGATTTAATTTTCTTAGATATCTATCTATAAGTCTAAGTTAGACCAATAGACAGGTATCCAGATTAGACAAGTAGATATCTAGGATGAAGGGAGGGAGATAGTGAAAATATCAGTCTTAAATGGACAGGATGAATTGATGGCAGCATTATTAGCTAAATACTTGTTTAGTCTGGGTACAGGAAAAACACTTAAAAATGTTCTCTGTCTTTAAAGGAAAAGCTGAAGAATGATCACAGCTTCAAGGTGCTGGTTGGCTTTTACCAGAAAAAAATACCGATTGAATATTATCATCGCACAGATAAATCACTGGGAGAAAGCAGGAGTGAAGTCACAAGGAAGAGTTATGTCTTGCCAGTTCTCATAAGGAGAGAAAGGATATTGCCAGGCCACCACCGTTAATGCCTTCTCAGACCTTTCCCGCACGCTGTGAAGGACTCGGTCATTGTGTTGGACTTGCAGAGAATTTCCTTCCCAAACCTGAGGCAGGAAACAGGGGCACAAGAGAACAAAAGAAGAAAGAGAAGTCCAGGGATAGTTCCATTATGACCACATGTAACACTGCAAAATATTTCCCTTCTCTTCCGCCATAAAAACATCTAAATTAAACTAAACTACGAGCCTGGACAAGAGGTGGTCTTCAGTTCTCCTTGGAGTTGCCCTCCATTACTCCACATTCAGACTTTTGTCCTATGATTGGTATTACTTGTTGTTTCCTTTCCTGCCCAGCAAAAAGCCTGAAGGGCCTGACTGGCCAGCCAGGAAAAAGACACAGAGAGATTGGTAAATTACCAGAAAACCCTCCTGATTAACTCCCTCTCATTTGAAATGGGATTCAACAGATTTACCACTTAAAAATCTAATTTTTTAAAAATAATTTTCCTTTTCCTCCTTTTCCCTGAGCAAAACACTAGTGCTCATTTTTTCCTGGAAAGATATCCATTCCAGTCTAGCAAGAAAAGATTAATAAGTCACTGTTATTGCTAAACCAAAGGCACTGGAAGAATGCTTGCACTCCAAGCCTCCATTGACTCCAGTAGGCTTTGTACTGGGACCTCCAGGGGAAACATAATATGAGACTAAACAGGTTTTCCAGTAATTGCATTTATTCATTCTTCCTAGTGCAATAAGACACACCAAAGATCACTCATAATTAACCAAGAACATTTTTAAATTTCCAAATACATTTTCCCCCAGTTAAATGCATATATAAACAGCTTGAGGATATACTTTTATAGTTCTCCTCTGTATTAATCACTGAAATACACACAAAAAAATAACTCGCACTTCCACCGAAATAGTTAAATGCTGAAATTTAAAAAAGGATCTTTCCATAACAGGATTGTGAGTATTACCTCTGGGCTAATGCATACAGTAAAGGAAATTAAAAGAGGCTGCAAAGCAAAAGTAAAAGTAGAGCTGGCTCTTACTGAAGTCAATGGCAAAATTCCTTTAAACTGCAGTAAGACAAAACCAAGCCCCAGCAGCCTGGATTCACTACAAAGCCACGGGAGATTTTAAAACATAAGTAATAAAAATAAGGAACAGCAAAGCAATTATTAATACTACAAAGTTAGAAATCACACCTATTAATATTTAAAATACTTCTCCAAAGGCACATTTTATTCATCTATTTATTTTAGGATTACTATGCGTGTTATTAATACAAAGCAAGGATCTATTTTCTTAGTCTAATTGTTGGGGTTTTTTCTTCAGAGCATACATGCAGAGTAAATGCATTCATATTTGTATATATCTTTACCATGTGTGCCTGCGGAGAGGGAAGGACCATAGTTACATGGGCAGGAAACAGAAAATGTTCCATTTTCCAAGCTTATCCTTGCCTTCAAATCATTACAATGACAGATTTTATCAGGAACGCTGCTTTAAAAAAAAATTAAAGAGAATTTCACTTCCAGATGGAGTCTACAGTGATGTTACAAAGATAATATGAGGAACAGAAAGTGGAAACAGATGTGTCATTTTTGCAGAGATGGATTACATTAGTGTAAAACTCTCCACATGTTATGCGAGTTGTGACATCTGCAGCAATATTTTCAGACCTGGGTAGATCTCTTCCCCTCCCCCTGTGGATTTCCTGGTTTGGATGGTCATTTCTTTCTTTACAACTTCATAGATTGCAAGGAACCATCTAGCCTCACCCTCTCACAGACTGCAGGATTTATTGATCCCCACAACAGGCTTGCCTGGAATTGCAGCAGCAGCCACCCCGTGACTTCACCTGCTAGTGGTACCAATGGATTTTTAGTTGCCAGACTGAAAAGCCAAAACCAAACTTCTCAGCAGAGCCATCCTCTGAGCCCACTCGCAGGATTGTCATCACTTTTGCACAGTCATTAGCTCCTCCGTTGCATTGCTGTAAATTTTATCCTCGGATGAATGACTTTTCTGTATGAAAATAAATTATTCTCTCTCTCAGTGCGTCAGTACTCTGAGCCCTTCTCTTTGTATCATTTCCCCAGCAGAAATAACTTTCATATTTTATTTTGTATCAGTGATGAAAATGTTACCAATGCAAAGGCAAAGAAACACCTGTTCTCTCATTAATGACAGCTTCCTTATATGCTTACAATTTGAGACCTCATGTTGAGCTTTTAATCTACCATATATTACTGATTGTCCCCTTTGTGTCTTGACCATAATCCCAGTGGCCTAAACACTTTGATGCTATTGTCTTTTTCAACCAAACTTAATTCAATGTTTTAAAAATAAAATATCAAAAGCTGCTTTCTGTAAACCTATGTCACTTGATGTTGGCATTAGGACCATCCCTTCAATTTTCATGTAAAAAATCTTCATCAGCTTCCCACATTCCCACATGCCAATTCCTCTGCTATTGGCATCAGTCTCTTAATCTTTTAAAATCTTGTTATGGGATTAACTTTTCCCAGTTCTAGGTGAGAACAAATATTTAGAGGGAGGTTTATCAAGCTAAAATTACGTATTCTGAAATTTGCTAATGATATGTGTTTGGTGTCCTCACAAATGCCGGATTACTGACATGAATATAATTCTTGGCTTGTTTTCTGTATTGAGGACATGATTATTTACTGACCTCCTTTATGCCATTATAGACAATTCCAGCACTTTCTTCTAGCAATGGAGCAATACAGTTATATGTTTTCTTACTATATGTTAAAACTTTCCTCTTATGCTTTAGAATTAACCTGGGGCTCTCTCTTTTTGCGCTTTTATTTTCCCTTAACAAACATTGGATGTTTCCTACATTCTAACTTGTACCACTATCAAATTTGCCTTTCTTCCATTTTTTATATAAATATGCATTTTTCCTGTTTGTTTGGGGGCTTGGGGTTTTTTTTTGTTTGTTTTGGGGGTCTTGGGGGGGTTGGTTTTTGGGTTGGGTTTTTTGTGTGTGTTTCATATCTGTTTCTACTTTCTCTTTGAGCCAGGGATTTGTTTTGTTTGGGTGGTATTTTTTTTTTTTTAAACCAATATGGCCTTCTCTCTCAATTGTGGCTTTTGGAGCATTTGGTAAAATATTCCTAAACAGCTCCCAATTATCATTCACATTTTTCTGTTTAAATGGTTTCTCCCAAATGATTTAGCTCTTAATTGTTTTCAGCTTTATGAAACTGCTCTTTCAAAGCACCGAGAGAGGGGGTGTGTGAGAATTTATTTTACAGTTTTTGCTAGTTTGAACACTGCTTTGCTTTCATATACCTAATATAATATTTCTGAAGATGCAGAGTTAAGCATTAATTTTAGTATTAACACTGGGTTTGAATTTCTTCTTAAGTGTCAAAGTGCTGAATTGAGAAATGGGTAAAAAAAAAATTCTACAACTGTTATAATGTTGAAAATAAGCATTTAAGCACCAGTCATCACGTTCAGTCCTGTCACTTACTGTTGCAATATTCTTACAAGAAAAAAAACAAAATAGGGTTTCATTCATAATTTGTTACCAGATAAGCAGATGAATCTTCCTCCAAGATTGGTCAGATATTTTCAAGAGACACTCTGACACTGCACTTCAGAGTTACACCATTCTTCTGTAACTTCTCTCAAGTATCTTGACATTTGCTGGATGCTTGTGAAAAGGCAGGTGGGCTTTTCAGTTGACGACTGATCTCTTTAGGGATCTGGGTTTGAGAGAGCAGCAGTACATCAGTTTCTACATTGAAAAGCCATCAAGTTTATATATTTAAAAGAAAAATACAATAAAAATTTGATTTTTTCAAACACACTAAGTGCTTGACTACATCTAATCAGCAGGTCAACAATCAAGCTGTCATCAAGCCCAGTTGACAGATGCTTCAGTTTGCTCAGAAAAATTACAACTAGATGAAAATGCTTTTTTTTTTTATCCAATCCTAATTTTTTTAGTCAATTCAGTGATAACATAGGGAAAAATAAGAACCCTGACAAAGAATAACATGCTTCTTTTTATTTGTAGTCAAAGTTAAATACATTTGAAAATAATATTCATTGCTGACCCACTGGAAATATCTCCTACGTGTCAAATAATTCAATTATGGGCTTTGTTTAATGATTCAGGCACACTTCAGATCATTTTTCCAATGAGCTCCTTAACTAAATAATCACTATTCTCCTCTTAACAGGATTAAAAGACATGTAGTAACTCACATGAATTATAAGAGAATTAGTTGAAGTAGTCACTTGAAGATATCCAGTGTGGAATTGGCAGAAGTAATTTGGATGCCAAGTTCAATTTCCTTATGATCATAAGAGAGCTGGTGCTTCTGAAACTGACTCTGAATTGTAAAACTGTCAAGATTACAGTGCCAAACAGGTTTAATGAATTCTTTGGAAGGGGTGAGGGACGGTCACTTGTGGGAAACGTGACAGAACAAGTAGGCTTTTGGGTTTAGTGACATATCAAAAGTGTTTCTAGACAACTTTTAGGTGTGTGGTTTGGATTTGCCTTTTGACATAATCAACTACACCCCTCAGGGCTGACATGTTTTGTCCAAGGCTGGTCAGTAATAGGCTCAGGAGGGGACCTGGGCAGTTAAGGGAGGAAGAGGGTTTTACGATGCAGTCATGGAGGTATTTATTCTTCAGTGGCAAACACATTGACACATCAACCACTATCTTGAATGTTCCCAGACGAGAACTATTTCAAGAGTAACAGCAGACTTAGTCTGGTCAGCCACTTCCGTTTTGTGTACCAGAGGAAAGGCACAAAAATTTTCAGAGCAGTTAGTCTTCATTTCACTTATCATAGCAAGAAGTGAATGATGTGAACTTCAGACCAGTTTAAAGACTGGCTTTTTCTCAGTTTGATGATTGATTTGAGGGAAACAAATCAATGCAGAGTGGTTAGAAATAAAAATGCTGGTTTGGCTGAAAGAAAAAAAAAAGTTTTTTAAAAGATATAACAGTCTGAAAAGAAAGTTTTATTTAGAAAGAGAGTACTTCCTTTGAGTGTCTGTAGTAAGAGCCTCAGAAAGAAAAACTAGATTTAAGAAGAAGATTAATATTTCCCCCTAATAGCTCAACAAGTAAAATAACACCTATAGGGACTTCAGTTCCATTTATTAAGGACTTTTAAACCTACATCACCCAGTTCCTTACTAAACAAACAACCAAGCTCTAGACTGATACTGGAAGGATACCCTCAATCTCTCATTCATATTAAAATACAAGGTGATAATAGGAAATAATCACAGATGAGAAATCTGCTTTCCCATCTCCCAAGGTGATGGACCTAATTTTTAGTCTGGAAACTAATTTCCTCTGTGCTTCAAAAAATACTTAGATGACTTACATAAAATAAAACACAAGTGATAGAAGAAGGTAGCCCGTATGAGGAAACTTTAGAGAAGATTATTGCAGCACACTTCCAAGTTCAGATTATCTGTTTCATGCATACAATGCTGTTAATACTCTTTAGAGTTGAAAAGTGCTTAGAATCTAAATCTCTCACTTTCTAAAATAGCATCTGACTTCTGGCAATTATTCACAATACTAAACCATCCTCTCCCAAATAAACACACCAGTACCACGTGAAGATGAATCCTACACCATTGCTGTGTATTAGGAATCCTAGATGTTACATTCCCAGAAATAAAACTTTCAAACAACTAAGGCAAGGAGATGTCTAATTTCTTGACCCCAAACCTCATTAAGCAGAAAGCAGGCTACTATCAGGAGTTCAGTCAAACCAGATGAGCTTCAGGTGCACACCCAGTCATCAGAATGCCTTTTTTCCAGTCATCACTGGGAGCTGTTGCATTAGGTATGCTCCCAGGGGCTGGACCAGTTTTCTAGCTCTCCATTCTCTGCACGTGTACTGAAAATGCAATTTAGCTACTATTGAAAATCTTGTCTGCCATGCATTTCTCTAAAGTGTTGCAGTTATCAAAGCAAATTACTGGTTCTGCATACACAGATGTGTTAAGAAAGACCCAGTAAAACCATACAATATTCTCCCAGGTATCTGCTAGATTTCCACATGCCACTTGGCCACTGGAGCTCCAGCTTAGTCTCTTCACTACCAAGGCCAAGTGCAACGGTTGATGGTCTTCTCTTCCTCCAACACCTACATTATTAGCTCAGGAGTTGTGCTCTACACTGTCTACTTTCATTTTATAGGTATTACTGTGAGTCCCTAGTGGGTGGATTACCTTTCCTGGTGGATTACCTTTCTTCCTTAGCAGCTGCATGCTAGATGGTAGTACTAAGAATCTCGGTTTTTCAAAATAGAAGAGTAAAAGTTTGCTGCTAAGTGTATTTTGAGGTTCCAGTCACCTCTTCAGTAACAGAGCAGGACTATGATTTAGGACAAGACAGATAATAGGGGAGGGAATGGAGACGATAGAGATACAAAGAGCAAAAGAAAAAAATCTATACATACAGATAGACATAAGTAAATAAAAATGGAATACTAATAAGATGACAAAATGAACTGAACATGGAAGCAAGATTCAAAGAAATGGGGTAGGGGAGAGGGGGAAAGAGCAACAAAGTATAAGAAAACATTCAATTAATATTTTTAAGTCAGGCTGAAACTAAAACCCCAACATTTGTCAATTTAAAAAGTTCTTTTTAGAAAATGCTTTCCATGAGAAAAAAGTTACATTGTGAAACTATATCTTGTTATTGTTTTTAAAAACTATATGTGCTTTTTTCTTCTCTCTCTCTTTTTCCTTTTTTTTTTTTTTTAGTTTTGGAAATAAAAAGCTGTACCAAAAGGTATTGCATTTTTTCTGCTGATGCACAGAAAACAATTCTTAACCACACTGAAGTGAATGGCAAAACCGTTCATGAGTATTTTAGCCCAGAAACTTCAAACATGCTTTTACAAAAGGTACAAGCAGAACATTTCCAACCTGATCCGGCCACTAAAACCTGAAATGTTGTAACAAAAGGGAAGAAAAAAACCCAACAGATTGAAAGGGTTTAATTAGGAGATCTTGATGGATTGTGTCAGCTTTTCTTCTATTCAGAATTTAATCTGGTGTAAATCTGAAGCTGACTTGGATGGAGTAATAATGATTAGGAGAAAATATAGAGCAAATGCCCTTCTCATTACTTTCTCATTTATGTATTGTTTTATGAGTCAGCTGGCTCTCAAACAAATCAGGCAGTGGGAGAGATTTAAGAGAAGTCACAACTCATCTGACTGGCAGCAGTTTTCCAGAACGAAGAGAAAAATGCATTTTATTTACAAAATCTCAGCTGCTTCACAGTGGCAGAATATGTCTGTGAGAAAAAACATCTATAGTGCATACGGTTAAGAGACTGAAGCGTTGCAATTGGAAAAGCCTCTCCTCTAAATGAGTAAGACATATGGGAGATCTCTGTCCTCCCCTGATAATGGGCACAGACAGGGATGCGGTGCCAGAGCTGCCCCTCTCCTCGTGCCAGTGACAGCCATGACACTGCGGATGAAAATGAGATTTCCCTGGGTGCACACAGTGTCCAAAAACCAAATAGGAAAGGACAGTGTCAATGAGTTTTTTAATAATCATAGGAATGCTGAGGAGATTATCAGGGAAATGAAGGTTATGGGGAGACAGACTGTATTGAAGACTGAAGGAGATGTCTTGAATTTCTGGAGTCAAGGGAAAAAATTTTCCTGGCATCTGCAGGGCCAGGAGCTCACCCTCAGTGTGTAAAATGGTGAATGTAAAACTTACTGAAGGGAACAAAAAATTTCCATATCAGACAGAATTCTGTCAAGGAATCACTCCCCCTGATAAACCTACCACAATAATTTAAAAGAAAATCTTCTCATTGCCTACTAATGGTGATGTAAATGAAGCTTAAAATGACCATGAAAAAGAAGCTTCTGAAATTGTGGGATGGCAACACGTTTACTTGTGACAGGAGTTGTAAGACTTTTCCCTGAGCTAAATAAGTTGAAATAGATTTTCACCGCAGAGGTATGTCAATTCTCATATGTCAAGTTACTGCAGAAAACCTCCCACTGCACTCAGGGTGAGGGTCTTCCTATGATCTAACACAATTAAATAGCATATCTGTAGCTGGCCTTGCTCAGAATGCACACATTAATCGTCCTATTTTACCTAGTATTCAATAAAATCGTTAAGATAGCAGTTAGGAACACCACCAACTAGGAAGAGAATTAGCCTAGACGAAAAGCTTACATCCCAGTTTCCAAAAGCTAAAATCTATCCCAGCTTCTTCCCTCTCTGCTAGTTTTCCTCTGCTGAAAAGTGACAGTGATTGATGTCTTCTCCCACCCAAAGTATGCTGCGGTTATTGCTCCTTATGGTTAGAATTAAGCTAACAGCCCAGCTCAAACACTCACCCATTTAGATGAAGTATTTATTAGCCACGAATCCCTCTGTTCTTACACCACCTCAAAGTTTTTGTGTACGTCACTGAGGAACACAAAGGGAAGGACTCTGGCATTCAGTCGGAGGCTCCAGCAGCAAGCCCTCTAATAAGGCGAGCAGGCATGGAACGGCTCCGAAGGCCCAGATGTTTAAACCATATGAAGCTGCAGAAGAAAATAAAGAGCAGCTGAATTACAAAGGCGGGAAGGATACAATGTTTGTCTATGGTTAAACTACTGTAAACTTTGAAATCTGTATTATGGAATCCATTAGAAAACCCATAACTTTGATTTAAAAGTAATAGTCGTAAGATTCTTACTTTGCCATTATTTATGGTATAACGAGAAGGTACGTTACTAGAATCCCACAGACTTAAATAGATGGATTTCATTAAAACTGTCCTGATGAAGAGTAAAATCGAAGGAAAAAGGAAATAACAATTTTTATTTGATGCCAATTTATTTTCATAGAGCGCTTTGCCTAACAGAAACCTAAGAAGATGAAAAGACAGGGAAAACTTCTCCCTTTCTTCCATAGTGTAGTGAAGCTTTTTAATGGTATTTGAAGGGCGGAAATGACCTACTTCCAGTTGCTTCTATATTAAGAATCTGGCTACATATCCAAGACTTGCCTGAAGAATCAAAGCAATATACAAATTCAGATCAGGATTGATTTGTCAACACATCGGTTAAATAGAATATTTGTTGCTAAGAACGTGCTGTAAAAATGAGTACTTGAAAGTCTGCCCTGGTAGGGTCCTTCAGGGACATACCTCTGATGCTCACTTTGCCTCTCTCCCTGCTCTGTCCTTCTCTCTGCTCTGATGGCTGTCCTGGGGAAGCAGAAATCACAGCAGAATTATGGCTTTGTGACCTTCTTTTGGGTCAGCTTTTCACTCAAAAGGGCCCGCAGCCCAAGCCCGCACAAAGGGGAAGCATGGCCGTTGGGCTTTTCATGGGGACCCCTCTCCCCTCTGGACTCAACAAAGCCCCAAGAACTTATTCATTCACCTCCATTCCAAAACTGCTCCTGCCAGAGTGGGTTCTCACAAGACAGCTCTTCTAGGAAGACTGCTATGACCACAGCAAAGAGACTGTCCTGTCTCACAGATTCAATGTCAAAACAAGCATCAGGTGAAGTCTGCTAGACTGGCAGAAGTCCCAAGGCCTTGTCTCCTGGCAGGTAAACTATCACTGCACCAATGTCTGTGCAGGCCATGCAGTAGGAAAGCTGCTCTCCACTTTTTCCTCCCCAAGAACATCACATGGTTGTTTATGCTTGTGGTATCGAGACAGATGATATGACAGATAACATCACTTCTGGGGCTTCCCCCATCCAGAGCACGGGTGGGAGAATAATGAATGATCCAGTATTTGTATGTGATTACCTCATGGAGACACAAGGGACACATGCCATCCCGAACTGTTGACTCCAGTCCTGTGTTATAGCTAAGGACATGATGTAGTCTATAGTTAGTTTTACAGTACATAGAGAGGGTTCTGTCCCCAAACTCCATTTCTCTGCTTTCCAGCTAAAATGGTCACTTCCTCTCTACTAGTTCTGTGCCACTACTTTCCTCCACCTTAGTCATGATACATGTTACAGTTGGCTTCCCCAAGCGTGCTAGTCCTTTTCCACTTCCAGCCCACATTCACCACTTCCCAAGGCAAAGAACCAGAGCTGGGTACAGCCTTCAGGTGAGCACTCAGTGCTCAGCCAGCTTTGGTTAGAGGTGCTAAAGCTCTTCTGGCTCCACTGGAAACAACCCTCTTGTTTTATTCTAGGCCATACTTACATTTTTTGATGACAGATTATATCAGCAACTCATTAGCAACCACCGTAACTTGAGTTTTCTTCTCTTGTCTTGTTGCCTTCCTTCTGGATTACTGTTCCTGGGTGTGAGCCTCTGCATTTCATTTTAATACCTATATTCCCTGGGGTGGTGGAGTCCTCATGGACATCCACCCATGTAGCACCGTGTTCCAGACCTTACCCACATCAGCAGCGTTTCCCAAATCTGTCACCCACTCATCTAGTAGCAGCCCCTGGTGCATTGGGTTGAGGCTCAGCTCAGTGTAAGGTGAAATCTCCAAACAAACCACATCTCACGGAATACTTGGAAAAAACACACACTTTTGCTTGCAGCTTTTCATTAGGAAGCCGCATCCACTGGTGCACACAGGTGCTTCTCAGATGTACTCCTGTGTGCACACAGAGAATATGAGCGTTAAAAGATTAAGCTTTAAAACTGCTCAGTCGTTTTGGTAATTTCACACTCTCGGCTATTAAACTAATGGCCTGAGCAGCTGAATTTTCTTAGGGATGACATGTTCTCAGACAGACTGTAAATTCCAATTATCAAGAAACTTTGATGCTTCCATTTCTTGTTCCTGTTCTAATGTTTTAAACCGTTGATGTTGATTTATTAGGAGTTAAAGCATCATTGCAAGAAAATAAGAGCCATGGAGTCCTTTTCACTCATGTATTTTTAAATCTACAGACTTTTTGACCATCACTGCCTTACAGTGACACCTTCTGGAAAACCTAGGAGGAAAAGGAAAGCTGCTCTATAGAACAAAATGTGTGTGGGACAGGCATGAATCAACACGGATCAGCACTGGAGAACTCTTTTCTGGAAAAGGTCTGATGTTAAAATACCTGCACAGTTTTATAGCAATCCTACAGCTTCAGAATTCTTTAAGAAAAATTATCTATCACTAAGCCATTAATCTAGTAATATTTGTTTCCTACCCTAAGAGAAACTCAAGTGTAGGGTGGCAGTAGTATCACACTCTTAGCATCTCACAGAGGTAAAAACAAATAAAACCAGAATAAATTGTTTGTTGAACAAAAATTTATTCTGTTTCAAATCCTCTCAAAAACTATTATTGTATGTTGAGAGGGACACTCGTGCTAATACTCAAAGTCTTCAAGGGAGAATACTGGTTGAAGCACACATATTTCTAGCTTGGTTAGGCAGGCAAAACAGGGAAAAGAAAACACTCAAAAATCCATGAGAGGAAAGTAGCAGAAATGTGAAAATTCATTTTCCATTTCTAGACAGCAGTTCAGCTGCTGACAATCCACTGTCATGGCACTTCTCCCAGTTTCATCCACTGCTCCCTCAGTGTTTACCTCAGAAAGGAGTTACATTGGCATCAACAGTAGTTTCTGAGGCTGCTTACAACACACTGTTGCAAGAGCGGCTCTGTTGTGTCTCACTAGACTTAGAAACAAGAAAGACTTTGATGTTGGTTGCCATTTAAGCAAATACAAGTATTACAAGTAAGGGCTGGGACCTGGGAATGGCCATAATTAAGTTCATTAGCGGCGCTACGCTGAAGAATAGCCTGTGCAGGAACAGCGTAGGAGGACAGTTTATAATAAAAAGCTGAAATCTAACTAAAAGCAGAGCCCTAGGACCCCCCAAAGAATGTTGTGGCAGGGTGACTTTCCAAACTCTCATCTATGGACGTCATGAGTAGGAACTCCAAAATGTCTCAATATCCTTACCCGCGTTGTCACTGATGACCCCAGTGCCACAAGTCTCCATCAGCTTGTATAACAGTGCTAGCTGTAAATTTCCAGCTCGTTAGTTAGCATACGTAAGCATGAAATCAGCACAGCCATACTGATTTAAACCAGATGAGGATCTGACCTTTGGTTTGGACACAGGATCATGTGGGAGAGGAAATTGTATCATATGGGAAAGAGCCATCACAACTGTGGAAGCATTACTCAGGTGAGTTGTACTCACCTTGTGCCCAAGCCCACCAGACTTTCTGGCACCAGCTCAGTCCAGAGTGCTCCCACCACCAAGCCCTCACCCTGAGAGACAGGGGAGGCTGTCATTATGGTGTGGCAAACCCTGGTCTGATCTGCCACCCACACAGATAGGCTGTGCCGAGGGGTACCTGACATGGGGACATCCCAGATTTTCAATCTCCAGAGCAGTTCAGGCTGCACAATTGGCCCATCTGGTCCCAACGTGGAACCGGCACATGGCCAAAATCTACATTCAGTGTCAAGAAGCTGAAAATCATCCCAGTGCTGTGAGCAGGAGATGACTTCAGTCTTCAGGAGGCTGCTGAATTCATGGCAGAAGTCTTCCCAATGCCAATTGTTCCAATTATTCATTTATTTCCAAAGGTTTCCATTGTCCTTAATACTTTGATAGTTCTTTTTTCTCATTCCATCTGAAAGAGGACTTTACCAGTTCCAAAAATAAATTTTACTTATGACACAAAAAGCAGCCAGGGAGACTTTGCTTTGCAGACACACTTTATAGACTAAAAGAGGAGAAAAATCCATGGAGTGATAAAAAAAGATCTTATATAAGTAGGGTTGGTTACAGATCTGATTCAAAACCCATTAAATTTCCAGGCTTGTGCTTTCCATCCCTTTAGAATTGATTTAGTTTGGTCCTTCAGCCTCACGCAGAAGGTAAGGTTCTAAGGTGACAAATGCCCAGCAGCCGGGGGTTTCAGAAATACCAGGTACTGTAGGATCTGCAACAAAGCAAAGAGTTGTCAACTCCAATTTTATTTCTGTATATGTCTAATCCTATTATGTCCATATTGTTATTCCAAAGGTTGTGCCCTCTTGTACCAACTCACTATGAAGGAGGTCACAAGGTTGGGTGTGTATTATGGAGAGTTTAAGATGGAAGGAGACGTAATAGATACTCACTGGAACTCACAGGAGAAAAAAGGGAAAGAGGGAGAAAAAAGGGAAAGAGGGAGAAACAGCAGGAATTATCTGAGAATAGCGAAGAGAGACCATCACAGTGATTTAAATGAAAGGGGCGTAGAGCTGGAATGCAAGCAGATGGCTATCTTAGAATTTGATTTCCTTTAAAAAAAAGAAAAGTAATCAGATTTGTCACAATAAGCTCGGACCATTTTTTGAAGGCTTGCAATAGCTGCTCTTGCTGAGAGTCTAGAAACACAACTGCACTAGAAACTGAAAGAAGAAAAGGCTTTTGCAAAGAGCAGCTGAAGACAGGGACTGTGAGGTTTTCTTTTTTCCTCAGGATCTGCTGAACATTCAAAAATTATTCAAGATGGAAGAGATGTATGTATTTTTCATTGATAACTATGAGAGTCACATGGCTATAACAAGAATTTTATTTCAGCCTAGATGTTACCCAATGGTCTTGTAACCAGCAAGTTAGAGAGAAAGAGAGAGACACTGAGACACAAAGAGAAAGAGTGTGTGTATTTCCAAAATAACACAATATTGCTATTGCTGCTGCTATTGCTCAGCAAAGGATAGGAAGACTTCTGTACTGTAAATATAATTATGATAAATTGCTCCTCATAAAATATTTAAATGCAAGTTTCTTTTCAATTCAAGAAGCAATCTTCAAAAAGGACTGTTTACTGTAATGGTAATCTATATTAATTTGCTACAACAATAACAGAAGTCAGTTTGCCAGTTGGTGTTTTGTTTTTACTATAAAGCTTGAAATGGAAACTGTGGCCTTGATGAAAACTGTAAAATTCCAGTAAATGGGATTAGTCATCCTTTTGTGTGCCCCAGTTCCACATATCAAATAACAAGCAGTGACACTCGCAGCTACCAAGTGGAAGCAAACATACTTCAAAAAGGGAAAAAAGCCACAGAGAAGATGAGGAACATTTGACATTTTCATGTCCGGAATTTCTGTAAATGTCTCCCTCCCAGAGGAGAAATATCTTCCAAAATATTTAGTTCATTGTGGTATTTCTCTTTGATAGAGTACTGTGAAATCCAGAGGGGGAAACCCTTAATGAAAATATCTTAGTATTTAATTAACTCTTTCTAACCTGGGACAGTTTAAGGCCTTTCAAATTAATATAACAGATGGAAAAGGGGAATGGATTTCAATCTAAAAGATTCATGATGGTTATGGAGAACTTCATTGCATGTTTTCTCTCCCATTCAGCCTCTTCTGAGGCTTTTAATTTCATCCTCAGGAGAAGAATTCCATTGAACGAGAAACTATTGATCATGCCAACATTGTATGCTTAATCTCTTTGGTTTTGAACATTTAGTTTGAAATCTTAATTGCATCAGCCTTTTGAAAGGATTAATATTTCCATCACAGAGCTCAATGTCCCGAGCAGAAACCCTATATGTTCATGTTTTGCATGAGTTGGTCACACAGTGTGTTGAGTCAAGGCCGGATGCATTCTGTTCCTTGTGCAATCCCAGGAAAAGCAACTGGATTGAAAAGGTTGTGTATGTAAGTTTCTGAGTAAAGTGTCTGTTGTTTTTGCGTAAAGCACCCAACTTTCATAAGATTTCAGCATACTGAATGGATCTTAAACACATTTGCAGAGCAAACATGCTGCCAAGAACATTGTATAACAGGGTTTTATTATTCTAATCCATGGTCAAATTACAGGACAATAAAAATACATTTAAAAAATGTAGTCACAAATTTCAGCACTTGGCTCAAAATGGAATCAACTGTAGTAAACCTAAATCCTTGCAAGTATTTAGCGCTTTTGTTATTCTAACTTCATGCCATGGATCAGAAATAAAAATCCCAACATAATACCCCACTAACATCAGTTAAATCCTCACAAATACTGGTAACTCCACAGCATTGGAAACACTCTAAATCATCTCTCTCCATCTTGCAAGAAAGCTATGCTCCACAGCAGTCCTACTCCTCAGCCTCATGAAGAAGGGTCTTCCTTCAGAAAATCAGCCCTGGATGCCTTCCCTTGGTAATATTGGTATAGAAGTCAGAATGGGACAGCTCTGAGCTCCAGGGTGCCCATGGTCTGTTTCTAAATGGACAACTGAATTTCAGAGTGTGGAATGTCTTCTGCAATGTCATGATTTGGCCACAAAGGGACACATCACAGTATTCCCACCCTGACAGACTGGCCCAACAGTCAAGTGTACAGTTGAAAAACAGACTGAAGCCCTCATAAAAGCCACCTGCTCTGCTTCTCTTAGGCACCCACAGCCACAGCAGTAGGTTTACACCTCAAAATACTTTTTTTTTTAAAATAATAGTCCCAAAAGGGATACGATCCTCTCTTTATCACTGATACAAACATTAGTTGTGCCACATTACTGACAGCAGGAATGTCAGTTGCTTTTTGAGATGAAGAGGAGAATCCATACTGCATAACCAGGTAATTCTTTGCACATTGCATATAAGTAGTCCCTTTTTTTAAATGGAATAAACAAAGACCTGGGGAATTACAGACTCTGTCCCCACCAAGATTATGGAGGAGATCCTCCCGGAAACTGCTAAGGCACATGGAAAATAAAGAGGTGGTCACATGGCTTCAATAAGGGCAAATCAATTTTCATGCATGCATGCAAATGCAAGAAAAAATGTGGTGGCCTTCTACAACAGGGTTACAGCATTAGTGAATAAGAGAAAATCAACTGATACCACCTACCTGAACTTGTGCAAGGTATTTGACATCATCCCACATGACATCCTTTTCTCTGAACTGGACAGACATAGATTTGGCAGGTAGACTCTTCAGAATTGGCTGGATGGTCACACCCATGGATTTGCAGTCAATGGCTTGATGTCCAAGTGGCGATCAGTGAGGAGTGATGTTCCTCGGGGGTTGGTACTGGGGCCAGTACCATCTAACATCTTTGTTGGTGACATGGACACTGGGATTGAGTACACCCTCAGCAAGATTGCCAAAAACACCAAGTTGTGTGGTGCTGTTGACACACTGGAGGGAAGGGATGCCATCCAGAAGGACCTGTACAGGCTTGACAGATGGGCCTGTGCAAACTTCATGACGCTAAACAAGGCCAAGTGCAAGGTTCTGCACATGTGTTGGGGCAATCCCAAGAACAAATATGAGCTGGGTAGAGAATGGGTCCAGGGCAGCACTGAGGAAAAGGACTTGGGGGTGTTGGTTGATGGTTCAACATGAACCAATAATGTGTGTTTACAGCCCAGAAAGTCACCCACATCCTGAGCTGCACCAAAAGAAGCATGGCCAGCAAGGCAAGGGAAGGGATTTCTGCCCTTCTACTCCACTCTGGTAAGACCCTACTTGGAGTATGGAGTCCAACTCTGGGGCTACTGACAAAAGAAGAACATGGACCTATTGGAGCAAGTCCAAAATGGGCCATGAAGATGATCAGAGGGCTGGAGCACCTCTTCTATGAAGAGAGTTGGGGGTGTGCAGCCTGGAGAAGAGAAGGCTCCAGGGAGAATTTATAGCAGCCTTCCAGTACCAAAAAGGGGCTACAGGAGAGATGGGCAGGGACTCTGTCAGGAAGTGTAGTGATAGGATGAGGGGGACTGGTCTTAAACCGAAAGAGAGGAGATTTAGATAAGATATTAGGAGAAAATTATTTACTATGAGGGTGGTGAGACACTGGAACAGGTTGCCCAGAGAAGCAGAGAAGGCCCCACCCCTGCAAGTCTTCAAAGCCAGGTTGTACAGGGCTTTGAGCAACTTGGTCTAGTGGAAGGTGCCCCTGCTCAGGGCAGGGGGGCTGGAGCTTGATGATCTTTGGTGTCCCTTCCAACCCAAACCATTCTAGGAGTCTATGATTTTGTGAATCACAAAAATATTTGTGAAATATTCACAATATTTCACTGTTAGGTTGTCACAAGTTTCCATCACACATTTCGTAGCCACTCTTTCCCAAGAAGAGCTAAGTTGAATGAAGAACATTAAGGTGCTCTGCTCTGCATTCACTCACAAGCCAGGCCAGGCAATGCCCATGGATGGAAGGACAGCTGACACGGGCTGACCGAGGTAGTTCATACAACAAGCAGGAAAAGGCTGTGTTGTCCAGGCTCACAGCCATCACAGCACACGAGCTGCTCAAAGCCTGCCAAAGCTGAGTGGGGCTGCAGGCAGAGCTGGCAGCGATGCCAGCAGAAAAATCCCAAACGCCCTCAAAGTTCTCCTTTTAAGCTACAGCTGGCAGCCAACTGTTCGACAGCTGCAGAGAAGAGGAGGAGGAGGAACAGGGAAACTTTATCGTTGAACAGCATATAGCTTTGGTAGGAATAATTTCAGGGAAAAACGCAGGAAGGAAAAAAA
>BJBW01004367.1:96895-116814 GCA_004320125.1 Scolopax mira
GTTGGCATTTAAAGAAAGCAGAGGCACATGAACAGATGACTCAGGACACCTGAATCAGAGCACGATTACCAAACAAGACCCATCAGTACACTCCTCTGGGCTCATAGCATCCGCTGATGAGAAGATGTATCACCCATTCAGCTAAATTAAGATGCACAAAGGAAGAGTGGCTTCTGGGAAAGCATTCCCAGTCAAGTCACGCTGGCACGAGTAGCACAGACCATGTACTGTGACACCGAGCAGACCTACCACAGAACAAAAATTAGTATCAGATCTTCATGCTCCCCAGGCTGCCTGATAAAGGAGGCCAATAGGTATAGCACAGGAGCAGCGCGTTGTTGCTTTTCTAAACATACTGATATGGGAGATTCAAACTCATATGCTGATGATTTCCTCATTAGAACAGCACTATGGCACTATTTGCAGACTAAATTGCTACTCAGCATGTGCACTGTGTCCCTAATCTGGCCCTGACTAGGAACATATTGATACACACTCCACCAGATGGAATGCATTATGCATTAAATATAAAAGTTGGTTTTGTTTTCAGAAGTCTATGTAACTTCACACACCAAAAAAAAAATAATCCCAAAGAGTATACATTAATCATGTTTACTGATCTCTGGAGAGTATTAGTACACTTTGAAGTTAGCCTACTGTGCCAAGCCTCTGTCAGCTGAAGGCATAAATTTTCTTCTTTGCTCCTTGTGTAACTATTTCTTTCTCTTCCCACCTCCCCCAAAATGAAGCAAGGTTAGGTTGGAACTAGATGTGTTTTTATCTTAGCCTGCAAGAAGTTAGTATGTGTGAATGGGTGGCTTCACTTTGAAGGTACTGTTCTAGTACCCAAGCCATCTTTTCCACCCAGTAAATTTCTCAAACAAACATCTTTTTCAAATTGTTCTGCAACAGAATAAAAATTTTTTGAAAGTACAATTCTACCCAATAACACATTATTAGATAGCCAAGATCCAAACCTAAGGCTGCAATTTACCTTTAGAAAGCAGTGATTATAAATAAAGCATCTGAGATATGGTTTCCCACACATATCAAGGCTTAGTAATAACAATCCTCTTTTAAATGAAGTATTTTGAATCAGCATACAGAAAATATAGTTTCCATTTGAAAAAAAAAAAACAACAAACAAACAAAAAAAAACCACAAAAAAACCCAGCTGCTAGAACATAATGAAGAGATGTGCAGATAAAACTAAACACAAAGAGTCATGCAGCATTTCCTTCCTTAAGACACGATGCCATCTAGCAGTGGAAAAGGAGTTATCTTTTAGCCATCAGCTGGTGGAGGCATTCAAGGACATGGCATCAGCACGGACGTGGCATCAGTCATCCAGCTCTGGAATGTTTTTCCCAGCATCTCTCTGAAATCCTAGCAAAAAGTGGGAATATCTCTTGACTCTCCCAGCAAGAGGCTCTGAGAATTATTAGGAAAGTGGTGTATAAAAGCACTTACTAGACACCAAAGCTTGGTAAGAGCAGCTCATGGAAAACTATCTGAGCTGTACTGAAGCATCCGAGTCAGCTGCAGCAGCCTGTGATGAACACACATCAGCCTCAGCGTGCTGTTCATAGCAAAGAATGACTGCAGTCACTAGTTGGCATCCGAGTTCAGTTGTTTAAGATCAAAGATAGCTCTCTCAGCTGGAAAGGACAAAAATCAAATAGCCTTGAAAGCTTATTAAGAGTCTTTTTCCTCTCCCTTCCAAAGAGACAGCCCGCCCACAGCTAATCAAAGAGAAATGGAAAGACCAAGTGCACAGAAAGCAAAAGTGCCTCTTAAGCTACCAATAACACCAAAAATAGCAAAACTGTCCAAACACACTAGAGCATTTCAAACATACTAACAGCTAACTGTATTTATTTATTTAAGTATGAAGTGGGTTTTTAGCAGAGGCAGTGTTAAAAGCCAACCTGCAACAAGTCCTGGTGAGGGAACCTGATCCTTCAGGATGGACCCAGACCACCAAGCAGAGCCACAGCTCTTTGGGGGGGGAATCATGAAAAGGCTCATAGTTACCAAATGTGGTCTTCTCTGTGCAGCCATGATGGGAAGCTGCTCAAACTCTGCTTTTCTTCACTCTTGACAGGTTTGGAATATATAAAATTCAAGAATAGGAGCATAGGAGGGGGTGTTTAAGACAGGGATATGACACAAAAGATAGCCTCTGCCCCTGGGAAACTATCATTAACTCAACAACACCTGGACAGACATTGATTTTCTTCATAAATGGGCAAGTAGATTTTATCTGAGCCAAACAAATACACCCTTTCTGTGTGTCTGAGTTGTGTGATCCCATGCCAAGACCTGTGCTGGCTCTCAAAAAGAACAGGTTTGAAATAGATCTATCTCCATTCCCTCGGAGGGGCCTGTCCTGTGCTTTTCCTGTAAACGGTGGGTGCCAAAAACTTACCCCAGCCTGGGTTCCCTGCCATTCCCTACTTTGGTTTGGTTTTTCCTTCTGGCATTGTCTGTGAATAGAGTTTAATAAAGCATTGTTAAAATATTAACGAAAAATGCTACATTCATTTTGAAACACTGAAAAAAATCATAAGAGTTTCTAGTCCACTTAAGTTTTTCCATAGTCTTCCCATTACACCCTAAATACACACACGTTGAAGGGGAAAAACTGTATAAGGAGCACACTCATAAAATATATTAGTAGGTCAGACTAGACAGGGTTAACACGATTGTGTCATGGAAGATCCTGCTATCAAAACAAATGCACATTATTCACAAGGAAGTATGACTAAGGTAACAAGAAGTCACCTGGACTCTCAATTCCCACTTTTTTATTTATATCTGAAATTTAACCTAATAGCAGTTTGATTTAGGGCATTAAACAGAATGGCCTCTTGGGAAAAAATGCCTGCCAACATGTTTGTTGTCACACCAACACAAGATCTCTCTCCCTATTCTTAGCACGCCCGGGGTGCACAAGCTCTTTCACCCACAACTCATGGATGATGATAAAAGATCAGAAACCCTTTTGAAGGCTTTTAGAATTTGTTTCTATTTTGGACGAGTTAGTTATCAAGGCTGCAACACAATTCAGAGGGAATTTTCTGATGAAGCTGAAACGGCCACTCTTGGGCTGGGAGAGGATGTTACTTAAAGGGCTCCATTAGTCACCAAAGCATTTTTCTCTTAAATGTGCAAGTTTTTGACCTTGGAGGTCAGCGATAGACTCTGCATCTGTTGGTGGTTGGTTTTCCTGAAGACTCATGTCTAAGCACTCAGGCTGCTGTTTCCCTTATTACATTTCCTTTCTACGTCAATTTGCCATGTCCCTGTTCAAGAAGGGGTTCGACCAGCCTGGAAGTTCTGTGAGAGGTAGTTGGGTCAGAGTCCACTCCATTATTTCTGGCTGAGTAGGACCTGCCAAGCAGAGAAATCCCAGACCTTTACATCCCAATAAAACTAACCAAAGGGATCCACGTCCATTAACTGCTGGAGAGGGTAAAACAAAGGGCCACAAAGATGATTAAGGGCCTGGAGCATCACTCCTATGAGGAAAGGCTGAGGGACTTGGGTCTTTTTAGTCTGGAGAAGAGAAGACTGAGGGGGGACCTGATCAACGCTTACAAATACTTAAAGGGAGGGTGTCAGAAGGATGGGGCTGGTCTTTTCTCAGTGGTGCCCAGTGAGAGGACAAGAGGAAATGGGCACCAACTTGAGTATAAGAAGATCCACCTAAACATGAGGAGGAACTTCTTTCCTGTAAGGGTGGTGGAGCCCTGGAACAGGCTGCCCAGAGAGGTGGTGGAGTCTCCTCTGGAGACATTCAAAACCCACCTGGACAAGTTCCTGTGCAATGTGCTCTAGGTAGACCCGCTCTGGCAGGGGGGTTGGACTAGATGATCTCCAGAGGTCCCTTCCAACCCCATATGATTCTATGATTCAGAGAAGGGGAGGGGAAAAAAGAAGAATAATAGTAGACGACTAAATCAGAGACATCCCACACCAGGGCCCAGTCAGCCTGTGCCAGGCCACAAGGGAGCTTTTATTTCCACTCAGCTACAGGCAGAGAGCTCCTAGCATATGAATGACAGTATAAGAAGGGGAATAACAGCTATTACTACCAAAATCAACCAAAAAAAAAAGGCAAGGAAGAAATAAAGAAAATTATTTCCTAAGTCCCTCAAACAGAGTTACAACTACAAAGAAAAATTTATTCTTTAAGAATCTCTCTTTTAGCAAAAGACAAGCACATCAAAGCAGGAAGCAAGCAGTGTGACACATCAAGGTTATTGATGGTAAGTGTTCTTGTTTCCAGTAACTATTTTGATCTCAAATGTGTGTTTCAGATGGTTTAAATGGAAGAAAGAATAAAACAAAAATACAAGGAACATTTCAGCCAAGTACAGAGAGGCAATCTTTTTTTTTTCCTTTTTTTATCCTTTCATGTTACTTGAATTGCTCCTTTTTTTGAGTGTATATTTTAAAGCAAATACCTTCAAAAATCTGTTTGCATTCACCCAGGTTGTGATATACAAGAAAGAGACAACACTGAGTGTCCTGTATGTATCTTCTGCAGCTGTGTAAGAGCTAAAGGTTTACAGTGCTCTTCTCTGTGCAAAGTCATGTTATTGGGCTACAATGGAGAAAATCAGTTTTTCTGCACCCCACCAGCTGAGCAGGTCATCAGTAGCCAAGTCAATGCCTGAAATCACTCAAGGTTTTATCATGTGAAAAACAGCCCCTCAAGGAAGAGAAAGCAGCCCCCCAGATCACCCTGGAGATGACAGATAATGACGTATGGATTAATATTTCCAATCAAAATCTGAGATTTCAAAATTTCTTAACAAAAAGAAAGCAGAAAAAAAGTCCAGCTGCACTTCATTTCCTGTTGTCATATCCTTAAACCCTGCCAGGGAAAACGTCGTTCAGGAACAGCACTAAAGGCACATGCTACCCCTGTGTGTATGCTTGAGCATAAAACAAGTTTATACAGACACAGAACAGGAAACTTTTCTCAAAGAGGTCACAAAAAATAACTCGCACTGGCTTTATGAGAAATTACCTATCTGAAAAAAAAAAAAACCAAAACAATTCCATGATGTAATATCTATCACTTTCAGGCAATACTTTGTCAAATAGACAGTAGCACAGTAGCAGTAAACAGTCTGCTGTTTAGGTGCAAGAATTTCAGAGTTGAAATCCAAGGAAAATATATTTATTTCTTAAAGCTACTCTTTTACACTTTATGATGTAATTGGAGAAGCTGAAAGTTCATTTAGTAGAGGGTTGCATAAATTTGCTAATTCTTACATCTTCACTAGATGGCACTATTAGCCCGTCAGTCCTATGCTAAGAAATTTAGAGCTCATTGGCATTTCTCCTGTAGATGACGTCTGTCTGAAAAGCAATGCCATGTTTTTAAGCCTTCCTTAAGAGCTCTTCTGAGTTTTAACTCTCCATGTTCTGTCACCTTAAGCAAGAGAGCTATTTTTGAAAAATTAGGCTGTAGAAATTAAAGCCGCAAGACGCAGCGCATACATACAGAACTTCAAATTTATAGTGCTCTGAATGGTGATACAATCACATAAAACAAAAGATCCTGTGTGGGAGGGGAAGGAACAACCAATGTGTGTCTAAAGCTTCAAGTGTTTAGACTTTGAAGAAAATATTGAAGGAAGAAAAAAAAAATTAATTCCAAGGCAGCAGAAAAATTCATCTATTTTTACGTGCTCAGTTTTGGAGCCTGAGCTATAATAATTATAATAACAATAATAATAATAATATAAGATACTTACTTAGTAAGCATTTGGTTGTTGATTACTTAAACGTAAAGCAACAGCCCACTGTTTGCTGGTGTTTATTGAGAAGATGATGTGAAAACGAGGGGAACTGAAGTTAGAGCCTGACTTTTCTTAATCTGAAGAGCTAATAATGTGGGACACAATGCCCAGAGCTGTCCACTGAGGATCATACACTAACAGGGAGGGCAGATTTGCCAACCCAAGGGTTTCTCACTAAAGAACACATCAAAATGCTCTGAAACCCAACTGGAGCTCTAACATTCGCTTGGTCAGAAAGTCACCAATTCACAAGGCTGATTAGAAAGAGAAAGACAGAAAGAAAAAGTTGATTTTGCTGTGATGGCTGTATGCCTGTGCTATTTCTCCAGCCCACTTGGTGGATTATTTTTCCTAGACGCCCCTGCAACTTGTCCATAGGCTGTGGACACAGCAGGGGCAGCCAGGAGCTGACATGGTCTGACCCTAGCAACAACCCATGGAGAAGGGAAAGGCAAAGGAAACCCAAATTAAGAAATAGCTGTGGGGCTGCTCAGTCCAAGCGGTTGCTCATGAAAGGCCAGTGCCCGCTCCCCGTGGGAGTCTTCTTGAAGTAAAGGTCATGGACAGGTTCTGCTATAAAGCTCCTTTCCACTTCCATAGGAGAAAGGGCCTCTGTGCACAAGGAACAGTTTTTAAGAACCATTTTAGAACAGTTTTCGTGGCCTAGCTATGAAATGGAGCCTATTCCAGAGGCATTAGGTGAGAAGAGTAGAGTCCCTCGTGCCTGGGCTGGTCCAACAGCCACCCAGTGCCTAGGGAGGAGGTGTAGGAGCTCTTGCAAGTGCTTATGAAGGCCACAATTCACATCTAATTAGTACATCACAGAATAGAAAGGTCCATTCCTGTCCCAGTCCTCCCACAGGACAAACTCCAGCCTTGCTCAGAGAGTAAATCACACACCAGGTTTCCAAATGACCAAGAGGCCTTTTAGGATTATGTTTTCAAAGGCACTTACCAGTTTGGCTACTTCTGAAAATGAGGATCTCAGGTGATGAAATAGGTGATGGGATAAATCTGATTCTTAGAAGGCGTCAGGATCATAAATATTAGAGATTAAAATCCCTGTTAAGTCATCCCTTCCATGTTAAACGTATTTCCAGTGTTTCCATGCAGAGTTGGGTTTTTTTTTTTTAAATCATATATTAATTTTCACTAGAATGGGTGCTTCCGAGTAATTCCCGAGGCCCTTTAATTTATTTGAATGTTTTTCTTCTTCCAGTTTGTCACTTGCTCACATATCAGAAGTTTAGGAAAAGGCACAGAGCACCACTGTGCTCACAAGCAGCTCCCTGAATGGTCCCTCTGCAGCTGTAACTCAGCAGGAAAGCTAAGCTGCTTGGATGTGTTAATTAGTTGGCAGCTCTCCTCAAATTTTCGGCAGTAATGCTTAGTGCTATAGGTCCGTCTCCAGGCATACACTTTCATTTTGCTGTTTCGCCAAGCAAATCCTGCGAAAGGGAGAACAAGCACCGAGTTTAATAGGAGTTAATGCATTACTTTATGAGCTCTTCATGGTCGGGAGTCTAAAGTCTTCCTTGCGGTGAAGTAACTGAGACAGCTGTGAAAGGAGAGTAATGACCTCTGCTGAGCGAGTCATTCGGGTCAGCCCAACTCCCAGCAGATAAACAACCACAGATATATCTTCCCTTCAGCTATTTGGCCAAGCTTGGGGAAGGGAACAGCATATGTGAGCTCTGTCCTGATGTACCTCCCCCCACAGGACCAGCTAAGTGAGTAAGCGTGACCTTGCAGCCATGGTGTGGATGGGATGTCACACAAGCCACCAGAGAGCCTTAGCAGCCTCCAGCACAGCATCAGTTCATTACACTCGGAGGCTGGGCAGCTTTTTCTTCTGTTTTATGCTATATTGGTGGCTCATTGCATCACCTCAGCCGAACAGGGAATCACCCAAAACTGTTACATTGGGAATTCTTTTTAATATTATTCAAAATCAAAGCAGCATCTACAATGAACAGTTAGCTCAAGCAGTTCTCTTTCAAAGCAGAACTCTAAAAGTGCTTGTTTTATACATCACTGAGTTAGTTTAAACATGTTTTAGAGTATTGTGCTCCATCTCCTCAACACTGAAAGCACTTTCAGAGAGCGTGTTCCCAGCACCTTCCACATGTTACATTCACTGCAGGAAGCAATCTCCATTATCAAAACCAATGTTAGGAAAAACCAGAGTCACCTCTGAGCACTGAACAGGTCCAGTCTCCAAAAGCTTGGGAACTTTTCTCTGTTTCATCAACAAGCAGCAAGTAATTAGCACTCACAGGGTTACTCTTCTGTTCTCTGGATGTCCTCAACAAAGTACACACTGAAAAATGCTTTCATGAGTAGGTTTTCTTCTGAAGCTTTTCTTTATTGCAGGGTAACATCATACCAGGACTTCAGTCACCTGTACATAGTAGATATGAATTCAGTTCACTTGAAGTGCCATAATGTAACCAGCAATCATATATAATTATTTGTGCTGTTGCAAAATAAATGCATGAGGTGAAAATAAAATGCAACACATCAACATATTTAGAGGTTGCTTAAAGTAAATGGAGTTTTCCTAGTTTTGTTTCGATGATACAGCAATTAGCCACATCTTATACACACTGGATAAGTGTGTTTATCCTTAGTTTGGACGTATGGCTATAAAACTTCCATACAGTCTGTCTGCTCTTCCTTTACAGTTGAAAAAAGATCAGTGAAGCAACTTCAGTCTTCACAAATATTTCTGCATTATGATGGTATAGCACAAGTGTCATTTCAAGTGGCATTTGTAGGCAGCAAACAGCACGGCCCTTCAAGGCAATGGAGCAGGAAGATTAATTTATGTCTTTATGCAAACTGTGAAAAAAAGTGCAAAGAGCCCAACACGCTGCTTATCTCAGTTATTAGTGGTTAGTCACAGCGAGAACCAGTAGCCAAGAAACAGCACAAATTTAATTGGGCAAGTGAGGAGAGGACTGGCCACCGTCACCCATGCACGTGGCCAAGGCAAAGGCATCCACCAGGGCAGAGCACCCACAGCAGTGCTCCCCACTCACGCTGGAGTCAGACAGCTTGGAAAAACACTCCCTTTAATATTATTAGGGATGCAGTTCGTTTATAAAATACTCTGTCCTGAGGTCCCTAGCCTCACCTTCTTGAAACTGACTCATGAAACTGTTAAATATACTCCTTTAAATGAGTATCTGCAGTAGAAGAAGAAATGTGGCATTACTTGCTCCACTGGAAAAATACTGGACTACCTCACCAGTGAAGTGTTTCAGTCCTGATATTGCTTTTTAAGGAAGTGACCTTTGATTTGGAGTTGCAAGTGTTTACCCACACAGCTGTACACCGAGTATTGAGATGTTATCACAGATATTGTCACTAAAGCAATATTTGCTGGAGTGTTGTGGTTATTTCCAGGCATCAGACTGGGAAATTGAAAAGAAATTCTAAAAAAAATTGTTGCTGGTAAACATCCACATTGCTCACAACTGGATTTTCCAAGAGATAGTCTAAAGGCATCAAATATGAAATACCTGTCCTTTCTTATCCCCACAGGAATACTTGAGGCACTAGAATTCTTTTTCCATTTTTAAAATGGCAAAGATAGCTTTAACTAGATGCACTTCCCAGGCCTATAATTACTTAATATCTTTAATTTGTTTATTATGTATGCCCCCACATAATCTAGGCCTTTCTAGGGTGCTCTGGCTAAAGGTGATGAACACCTTCCCTGAGATTGCAGCAACTCCTTGTGATATCGTGCACTCATCGCGACAGGGAAACTCAGGCTTTGACCCACCATGCAGTGAGTTACTCCATAGCTGGGAAAGCAGGTATTCCTATTTACTGTCACCTTACATCTGTTAAAAATTAAAATAAAAATCGCAATGCATCCCGTTTGGTTCCATTTCCAAGTTTTTTCCAGAAGGTGGCAATCTTGTTTCATTGCAATTTCACATGGCAATTTGTGCCATTTCCAGCCAGACTCCTGCAGCAGGACTGCGACCTCTGCACCTGCAGAACAAATAAAGAGAAATTCAACTGGATTTTAAACTGGCAACTACAGGCTTATTATAGGCACAAAATGAAAAGCTCATCCCTAGAGATAAAGATATTACAAAGCTGAGTGTTTTGACTGAAAACAATCTCATTTTTAAAAGTTGTTTTTGGTGTGTAGAATTATTTTGGAGCTGGCCTTTTATTTATAATTACCTTTTAGGACTGAGGAACCAGTCATAGGCCTATTTTTATAGGCAGAACTTTTTAAGGGGAAGTATGTGCAATGGAAACCTTTTGTTTCTTTCCTGGGGGTTCAGTTTGTCTGTCTCACAGGGTGAGCCCAGAGGAGCTCTGCACGGGAACCATCTTGCTTCCTGGAAGAACCTGGAGAAATACAAAATAAACATTTCTGAACACACAAAAAAAAAGTTATTTGAATAGGTATTTGAAAAAAAAATTAAAATGAACACATCATTGAGTTTGCGTAGAAAATGAGAATAATTTCCCACAAAAAAAAGAGGAAAGAGTTACTTCTTGCACAGGTCCCATCCAACCTGCAACACCTTACCTCAGTGAAGAAGATGGGAGATTTTCCACAGCAAAGCCTGCAATCCCTATGGAACTGGAGGAAACACGAGTCCAGGATGATTTTTCACTCCTCAGGTCTACTCTTTTCCCACAGCTTTCCTGTGCCTTTTGGGATATTTTGGCCATTCTGCCCTTGCAAGATCCTGGGTGTAGACAGAGGCACAAAAGAGTGTCGCAGAAAATAATTTTACTGTGGCCTCACAGTCACAGGCCTGGTTATAACTATTGCCAGATCCCTCTCTGGAGGGATCACACAGGCAATACTTCACACAATTTGGTATTTTGCACCCCAGAAATGCTCTCCAGGCTGAGGAATTCTTGAAGAAGATCTCCCTCTTGCCCACTGTGTGTAAAACCCAGAGAGCTAACACTATAGAAGTCTAATTGGGTAGTAACGAACCGTTTTCAATGTTAAAGATTTCAAAACGTTTAACAGTAAGAGAAGAGCTTGTCCACAAACAGCACCAGTTCTCAGGACCATCCCATAATGTGCCTGGTGTCAGGATTTTCCCATCCCAGATATCTGACTCATGCCAAATATGGCTTTTGGTACATTAATGTATCTGCACCTACAGAGGCAACAGCTGAAATGGGTTGTTTTCTCCTTGACTCAGCTGTGCTTTGCAGCAGATGCTTTTTCATCATCACATACATTTTTTCAATGATCCTCCCTGATACTTTAAGCAGTCATATTTTAAAGGAAATAAAAGCGCAGAAAAGTAAAATAAAAGCGTTTCTGGTTCTTTGAGGCATCATCAGTTCAAGTCATGCTGTGGCTGCTGATCCTCATCCCCTGGCTCTGAAAATAATTAATTGTTGACGTGCAGAGGACGTGTTCGTGCTAGTGTCTCTAAGAGCATCCATCTCTCAATGCTCTGCAAGTGGATGTTGTTCTGGGCATCAGCAGAGCAGAGTCACTGTAAAGGAGAGAAAGCAAGAATTGGGACAAGAAATTATATGTTCCAAAGCACAACAATCCTTATGTCCCTCACAGATATTTGCAGTTAACTTAATGAAGTGAGAGTGAAGGCCCCAAGACCAAAGGGTGTGGAAACCTTCAATCTGCAGCCATGCAATAGCAGCAGCTACCCAACTCAACATACGCCACAATAAATCACTGAGATAAGGGAAGATTTCTCCAGGAGACTGAAAAAACACTGGAACATCTGGAAAGGAAAAAAAAAAAAAGAAAAAAGATTTAGTTGAATGTGTGTTTTGGATGCTTTGTAGGAAAAATATCTGCAAGAGACTGTCTTGTCTTTAAGCACTGAACATTGAGACCCAGGACGTTTCCTGGGGATTAATAACTACCGAGGAGAGTTAATGACCCAGAGAAAAGCTGAGGGTCATTAAAACCAGTCAGTCATCAGCTCATCGGGAAATGCCCTCTGCTGAAGTTTGTTACGGGTGCTGCTAACACCCCTCCTCCTTGGTAAACACCAGAAAAGAAAAAAAGCAGCAGCACTTTTCTCCTTAGGTAGCCAGAAGCCCTGCAGCCGTGCCTCTGCCAGGGGAGAAGCTGAGGACAGGGGGGGCACCACCATCACACTGAGCTTCCCAAAAAGAGATGATAAAAATTCTCCCCTTGAATTTAGACTGCATCATGCAGACAATATAATAAAATAAATTTTTATTTATTAATTTAAACTTTATTATTTTATTTTATAATAAATATAAAGTTTTATATAAATATATTTATTTTTAACTAAAACAGCACTGCTAAAAAGCATTCAGCTGACAAAGGTACCGATGAGGTACCCAGAGGAGAACATCACGAACAGGGCAGCACGTTAATACGTGACAGAAGCTGTCTCTTCTCCTCGCTGTTAGAAGGTCCTCGAGAGCTACAAGGAAAGGATGGAGAAAAATTTCTGCCAGCTTTCTCTGTGTCCCCAAAAGCAAACACGGCAAACTCAAATTACAGAGGGGCTGGAAACAACATTTCCTCCACAAAAAGATTTCTAGACCCGAGAACGGTTTCTCCCTCCCTTACTTTTGCCCAGTGAGCTGCTGCCCCGCTCCCGGGCTCTCCCTGTGCTGCCCACCAGCTCCTGGGGGGGGGACCAAAGGGACACCCCGAAGCCCAGGTCACCCCTGTTGGCTCCATCTCACCCTGGGATCACGGTGATAACGAGCCCTGCCATGACACAGCAGGCACAGCTCAGGCTGGGTAACCCACCCAGCCCCCAGATGAACCTTAGGAAAACCAGCAAGAAGGAAGAGTGAAAGGGTGACCTGGAATATATGGTGACAGTGTGCGTTTCTTGCAAAATTTTGTGCAACCATCTTTTTTTTCCCCCACCTCAGTTCCCTGAACTCTGGAGATGCACAAGAGGAAAAGTGGTGTTCTGTTGTGAAAGATACTGAATACACCAAGTTGCCAGGCAAATCCTGGCAAATCTTTGCAAATCAAGTATGTCACCCATAAAATGAGGTATGTACAATTATTAAGGCATTTCCCTAGCTTCTAGTTTGGGACACAGAGTACCTGCACATTTCAAACCTGAAAAGTACTGTTGTTACACCATCTTTCAGTGCCCTTACATTAGCTCCAGTTGCACCTGGAAAGTCTTAGAGGTCTTTCAGTAAATACTAGACATCCATTAGCCTAACTATTACTTATTTAAAATGTTCTTTACATAAAATATTAACTTTAATAATAAGTGCACTTCAAGTTATTAATGGCACTTTTAGCTGAACAAGGACAGAACAGGTTTCTCCCTTAAGGCACCCAAATGTTATCAGTTACTTGAACTCTCAGATTTGGCAATGAACATTGGGAGAAAAGTGCTTATCTGAACATTTCATTTGCCTGACAGTTTGCCAGTAACGAGGGCAAGTAGAAGATATACATGACTGTAGTCATTGCCTTTCTTACCTTAGTCGTACTCCATGATACTGTTGCAGGAGCTGGCAGCCAAAAGCAACATCAAGCTCTGGAGAAAGCATTCCTTCAGGGAAATCAGGGAACGTGTCTCAAAGTTAAGGCAGTCAGCCATAAAAACTTGAGGCAGGAAAGCGTCCTTTAACAAGTAAGTTTGATAGCGAAGCACGTCTAATGTAAAAATGCATTTTTACAAAATCTGAACAGTCAGAGGCAAGGGGCTGTGTTCAACAAAGATAGCTTGAACAAACAGCAGTTATCAGCTACAGCCATCAAAAGACCATTTTAATTATCAGCCACGCAGAAAGATCTAAGTGCAAATAGACATTTGAGGCGTTACATGACTGGGGTCCTCCATATTGTCGTTAAGGCAAGAACAACCAGGGACTGCCCAGGTCATCTCCTTCAGCAACAGAGGCTCCAGATAATTTTCACCGGATCATTTAGGTTGGAAAAGGCCTTTACGATCGAGTCCAACCTTTAACCCAGCACTGCCAAGTCCACAACGAAACCACATCACTCAGCGCCACATCCACACATCCTCCAGGGATGGTGACACAACTGCTTCCCTGGGCGGCCTGTTCCAATGCTTGACAACCTTTTCAGTGAAGAAATTTTTCCCAATATCCATCCCTGGCACAACCTGAGGCCATTTCCCCTTGTCCTGTCATTTGGGAGAAGAGAGTAACCCCACCACCACCACATTGCTACAAGCTCTTTTCAGGTAGTTTTAGAGTTCGATAAGGTCTCCCCCCAGCCTCCTTTTCTCCAGACTGAACAACCCCCAATTGCCTCAACTGCTCCTCACAGGACTTGTGCTCTAGAGCCCCTACCAGCTTCATTGCTCTTCTTTTGCTGCATGGTAAAAGGTCTACTGGGTTCTTCCCCCACCATGCTGGGGTGGGCAGTGGAGGTCTGTATGAGTAATTTAAGAAACACAGGGCAGAAGTTGTTCATCTCAGACAGAAATATTTCTATAGACACTGCAGCATCTATGCAGCAGCAACCTTCTGTAACAGAAAGGCAATTCATTTGGAAGTCTCATTTTATTGATTTATTTGGGTAAATCATTCAGAGCTGATAAAATAAATCTCTGTGTTTTCTTCTGTACAAAATCTTGCTGCACTTTCAACTGGGAAGCTTTCTTGCCTCAACATTTGGCTCCTCTCAAGAGGAGCGTTCCATCAAATTTCTCTTCCTCTCCAACCCTCGCAGGAAAAGGATGCACCACTTCTCCTTACAAACTTTGTTTGAATGTTAACTCTTCATGACTTTTCAAGATGTGCTGGGGCTGAAATACTCATGGTAGCAGCTTCTCTTTTCCTGCAGGAAAGGGAGAAGACTCATTTTTAAATGGTTCAACTTTTGAGCCAAGCACCTCAATCTTTGTTTTTAATTACAGAATTTCTCAGCACTTAGAAAAACGTAAGTTCATCAGGAGATAGAATGATCTTAGGAAGTTCAATCCAGCCCACTCTCACCAGGGCTAATTAGGCAAATGTGTTTCCCCAGTGTTTACTTCCCTTCCAAGCTTCACTTTTATTCTCTCTCTCTCAATGTGACCATCTCAGGCGGCAGCATCCTTTGGCAAGGAGAATGGAAGAGAAATTCAGCAGCTTTCACAGATTAACCCCCACACGCTGGAGTTTTTCCAGTCATTTCTGTCGTCAGCAACAGGCACACAAGTAAAACTACTTGCAGCATCAGCACTGTGATACCTTTTGAAGGGGTAGGGCTCAATGTAAGGCTTGAAATAAAGATGGAAAAGCGAGGCAAGGGAGAGGGAAGACTGCCAGCGAGTCAGAAATCTCTTCCAGTATTTTATACAAACCTTTCATTTTCTGAGTTGAGCTGGAAATCTGTCAAAGTAAGGCCTTACCATCCGCATATTTTTGACTCAAAATAGCAGCAATCGGCACAAAACACAAGTAAATACAGTTCTATTATTCCAAACCTGCAAGACCAAGAAAGGGGAAAAAGAATATATAGAAATTCAAAACATAGAGAAGCCTCCAATTCCACTGGCATAATGTTCTCGAATATGATGGAGAGTCAACATCAGCAAAATGAGTCTGTGTTGCTCAGGAGGTGGATCTCGGGTGTTACACCGGGGCGATCAGGAGGGTGATGCCATGAGCAGATCCAGGTCTCCTACAGCTGCTGCAGCTTCACCTGGGCACCAGCCTCCTCGCTCCACGTTTGCTTGAAGAAACATTTGCCATACACAGAAAGCAGGTCTGAGAGGAGTATAAAGTAGTACAGCTGGTATAACTCCTTGAAGGAGAGAAAAAGAGAGCCTATTGCAAATCAAAAGGAAGATGGGGTAATATCCCATGCCAAAAACTGGCAAAGAGGGTTTTTCAGACTTTGTTATGGGATCTGTCTTCAGCTTATTTTTTTCCTTGCAGTAACTGCTCTGGGGGGCTAAAAAGACTGTGTAATTTGAAAACAGCTACAGCAGGGAAGCAGAAAATAATAATAGCCTAAGTTGAAATATATGGCCTTTGTGCCAGCACTCTGGAAAGGTAAGATTGCACTGGCCAAGGCCAGGGGAAAAAGCAAGCTGCAGTAACCTGTGTGATGATAGCCTCAACACGGGTTAAGTTTCAAGCTTCAAGCAGTAACCGGCTGTGACAAGAGTGACTTTTCTAAAAATTCCTCTTTAGTCATCACGTGCAAGCAGAGACGAACTAAAACTCAAAACCTGAAGACTAAAGATTGTTTCTTCTCAAGTATCAGTCCTACATCCATGAAATACACGCAGAATGGAGGTAACATTTTAACAGATACAGGTTCTTTTTTCCCCCAGGAATTTTTACAGATACACGGAGGCAGGAGGCTGATTGAGAAAGGCAAATTTGCTCAGGGTAATTTTCTTCTTTTTTGACCTGGAATGCTGAAATCCTCTACAAAGGGAAGCTCTGGAGATGATAACACTGGCTTCTGTACCTTGCAAATTCATCATCTTTCAGTCTGTCTGCTAATTGTGCCAGACAGCCACGCATCTTATTTTCGACGATAACTGTTCTAGAGAGGAAGGATTAAGCTATCGCGGCCTGAGGGCCAAGAAATTAAATTTGCCACTTCTCTGACCGTCACTTGGGGACTGCCTTAAACTTTTCTGGGGCACAGGGGTGGGATGTTGGATTTCTCCAGCCCTGCCTGCACATGGGAGGGAGGGAGAACGCGGCCCTTACACGTGACACGGAGTACAACTGCCAGGCAGCCTGTCCTTCTGCAAATACCATTAGGAACCTTTCTGTTCAGAAAAAAAACCAGACTTAAATCAACATTAGCGCCGTAATTACTGCAAAGCTGCTGAATGGGCCACTCTGTTACCCAAAGTCTGTTTTAATCCCAGAACAACATAGTTAGGATGGGAAAGATTTTTTTAAAGCTATTTGAAATATGCATTGCTCCATTTCAGGTCCAGGGAGTTGAGTTACCAGCCTGTGAGAGAGATAAGGCAGCGAGAGAGGGCTGAGACCCCGGGTAATTTGCTCAGCTCAGCCCCTGGGCCCAGCAAAAACCCCAGTAACACCAGCTGGAACGTGTGCACCACAGTCCCGGACAGCTGGGAGGAGAAAAGGCCAGCCACAAATTAAATTAAGAGGTGTAATATGGTGTGAGAAGAAAAACAAATTGAGATTGTGAAAACAGGTGCCAACTGACATTTACTCAATACTCAGTCACACTTTCCTTTCTCTCCATGTGATTAGCAGCTAAGCTGAATTAGGATAGATTTCATGCTTCAGTGACCTTCGAGAACCCCCCTACAGTAAAAGAAAAACACCTGTAGCTAGAAGTGCTTTTTTTTTTTTTTCTAAGAGGGTAAAAGTGCCCAACTACTGCAGAGCTGGATTGGCCAGACTGATACACTAAGACAAAAAACCATGTATTTATTAGGCAACTGCAATCAGATTAGTTTGTTTGGGTTTTTTTCATTTAGTCCAATAAGTAGCACCAGGCTGGCAAACTACAGGATTTAGTTATCTGCATCATCCAAATATGTCTTAATAGTCGTTGTTTGGAGAATAAACTGAAACCTGTGGTCACAATTCTGAAGTTCCTGGGAAGGACCAAAGCGAAGTGCAAGAGGTGCAGAGATTTGTGCCGTTTCTGGGCCTCTGAAAGCAGAACTGTGATTTTGCATCAGCCCCATTTGGGGCTCCTTGAAGAGGTTTTAGCTGGGGGAGAGTGCAGGAGATCACCCTGGTACCACTGGACCTGAACACCATTCCTCCACTGGAGCTACAGCTGGTCACACCGCATGGTGGGAAACCAAATTCTTCTCCCTCTGCCTGGGCAACCTCTCTTGCTCGAGCATTGAGGCTCCCACAAGCTCAGCTGCTCTCAGCTGGGGGGCTCAGCGGAGGGTCCTCAAGGTTTCTCCTGCTCAATGCAGGCTCCACACAATGAGGTCCAACTCTCAGCTTTTCTCCTGGCAAGGAAACAAATTGGTCATTTCTCTTGAGCCGAATCAGATGCCAAGGAGGTCCCTGACACAAACAAACCCTTCCAGTAGGGTGACATTAAGTAGAAGATATGCCAAGTCTACCTGCTAAATCCAGGACAACCTCCTCATACATCCTCAGCTTCAGTAATTTCAGAAAAGCCTCCTTGAAGACAAAAGGATTGACAGATCTGGTAAGTCAAGTCTGTGGCCACAGAGCAACTTTCAAAGCAGACATTTCCTTTTTTCTCCAAAGGCACCAGATTTATCAGAACAAGTTACTCTGCTGGAGCTTACCAACAGGCTGTGTAAGGATGTACCCATCCCCATCACCCTTGGCTTGCAGCAAATGTTCAGCCCCATCCCATGGGGCTCAGAAACACACTCACTCCCATCCCCCCCCCCAAATCCAACCGTGAAACATAAACCACCCCCAAACAACCCCAAACGTGCCACGATGCACAGATCCCAAGTGCTTTGGGGCAACATAATTCAAGCTACACCTTCTGCTCATTTTTAATCTCACCGACTTTGTGACAACACAAAGTTTTGGGGGCTCTGTCAAACACAGCAGCATTGAATTAGCATATTTCTCCCCCTACATCCCCCCCCAAACTCCCCGCAGCTGAACAGATGATGGCAAGCACATACCATAAGACCACTTGATAAAAACGTCAGGGGCTTTAGGAATAGTTCACATTCTCTGGCCTTCAGTTTCATGATCATTATCACAATAAGATGTTTTTGCTTATTCCTGGCACACCTGCTGTGTGTCAGTTTTCTCCCCCCCTCTCCCCCACCCCGCCCCGGGCACTGCTCGCCCTGACACAATCACCTTCTCTACACCCAACACATCTCGGGCCCATCACACCCTGGTGAACAGCACAGCACACAAAAAGCTTAATAAAGGCAGAGGAACGGGGAATAAGGATGGGGAGAGGAAGGAATAAGATGGGGATGGCGGCTCGGGGTTAGATTAAATGAGAACAGAGGTCTGGAACTTGCTATCGCAAAGTTTTGGATCAAAACTCACAAGTATTTCTGTTTTCATCTCATGTGACTGAGTCTTGTGAAACGTCAGAAGGAAATCAAGCCAGGAGACTGACTCCTTAAATTCTTAAGCCATAAACCATAACCAAAACACTCTGCAGGGAGCAGGAAGGACGGGTGGAAGGAGGGGGTGTAGATCCAGGAACCCCCCTGCCTGACTTCTTTTTACCCTCTACAAGAGTTACATTTCGTATTTCATCTCCTTTAACCTAGTTCTTCCCAATTGCTCTCAGTAACTCCATTGCCCATCCATGAGTACCTTATCACAGGTGTCATTCAACGTACACTTGCAGCATGGAGTCTCCTCCAAAATAAATTTGCTTTTTAGAAGCAGAATATCCTGGTTGTGCTTAAAGCAAACCAATGCGAGGCATTAAAAAATGGTCAAATATTGACTACATATAATTGCAACAGAACACATTTTAACTAAAGCATTATCTGGTTTAAATGTATTTGGAAGCATTTTAAATTTTTTTGTAAGTTTAGTCAGTTTAACAAAAAGCACTCTCATACAGATTCCTACACTAAGTAAACAACAGTTTCTGCAGGAAAATCTACTCAGCACAAACAAGACTAGAAATGTCTGGTTTACTTCAATTTTAAAAAAAAAATAGCAGAATTATTGTTTTTTACTTGTCATGTTACACTGAGCAAATGTTGAAAATCTCAAGGATAATCTCGCAATTATCCTTGCAAGATTTTCCTCTTAGGTCTTGTGAATTTAAGCTACCTAAAAGATGCAGCAGGCTATTGGTATTAAGCAATAGAATTTATCTGGCATCTGGAATTGTTAAAGAGAGCATTCATTTAAATGAAATTATTCCAGGCCCATCAGATGCAGGCCCAGAAATTTAGAAGTCTAAATGTGATTTCTTTCTCAATTAACTTAAGGAACTGCCACCACGCAGAAGACAAAAGCAAACACGGTCAAGTCAAGCTCAAAGGCAGTAACTCAAGAAGGCAGCATTTGCATTACTATTTTGTGATCAGCTTCTGTTAGCCAAGATTTCCTTCTGTGTCCTTCCCTGCAGTTATACTAAAAATGCATTCCTTAACAACTCTGATATTTCCATCTGAACATCTGTAATTCCCAGAAAATGCATTTCTTTGCCCACATATTCCCTACAAACACAACCTC
>BJBW01004367.1:117478-129139 GCA_004320125.1 Scolopax mira
GTATTTCTTGTGAAATAGCATTTCTCTGATGTGAAATGCTCAACGCAAAATGTTTGTCTCAGAACCACACACACACAATATTAGGGATGCACAAAAAACTAACAGGCCAGTAAAAAAGCTGCCTTCAAATAATTGAACCTGCCAAGTTCAATTATTTATAGAGTAATTGGTATAAATGGTGTGAAAGCTTAAGACGTGTTGGGGTGGATGGAGGTTAAATTTTATTTATTTTTATTTTATTTATTTCTATTTAAACTCCCAATTTTTTTATTTAAAATTCCAACTTCTGAAGTTGAGGGATTTCTGGCCTATCTCAATCTCTCTTCTGCAGTGCTTTCTCTTCAGTTTATTCATCTCCCTAAATTAATGGGGACAGTGGGAACATTGTACTTCACGTGCTGTTACTGGATGGGTACAAAGTTGTACTGTTTGTTTTCTGAAGAAACTGGTTAATGGACCTATTGAGAGCCCATCTCAGTGCTCAGTAAACCTTTCTAGCTTGAAACTGGAAACTATTGTACTTGACTCAGTAAAATAGTTTTCAGTTAAAATAAATTTTTAAATTGAAATGTAGCTTCTTATGGATTCTTATTATTTCTAGTCCACGATACTCAAAGCAAAACGTTACAGTGGTTACAGAAGTGCACAATTTCATGATGAAAGTCAGGTTAAGGATTACTTAACCTGATAGCTGAAGCTGTGACTATTATTTTATTTACATATGACTAGCGTTCCAGTTCTCCTAACTATGTATTTAGTAGAGGGTCTTGCATATAGGATATAACTCAATTACATTTGCTTACGCCATTTACAGTGGAGGGTGTAACTATTGGCTATTCTCTTTGCAGAGAGGACATCCCCAGAAGGGACAATTATCTGGGATTTGCAATTCCATTTGCTACGTAGAGCACAGAGAAAGCGACGTGGCTCATCCCATTGACTTCAAATGACACAAATCCCAGTGAGACAGAGAATCAAACTAGTCATATGTAAGACCTCACTCTGTAACTGCCCACATTGTTTCCTTCAAACGATCCCCTTACCCTCATTGCAAGTAACCCAATCATAAAGAAAATTGCAGGGAACAGTTTTATGTATGAATTCTTTAAGTTGTAGTGAATTACATTTTAGAGATTGTACAGTCATTCAATTGGCCTTCTACCCAGCGAGTAAATAATGAACCATTTCAGCCAGTGCTCAATCAATAGTGGCAGCAACAGCACAGAGAAAATAAAAAAACAAAACACAAACCCCAAAACCCCAACAAAACCAACAAAACCAAAACCAAACAAAACAACTTTTAATATAAGCTGTAAGAGTCAGATTCTTGACGGCGGCATCTCTTAAATCTATTACATACCACTTTAATCAGTTTTTATTCGGGTTTGGTTTTTTTTTCCTGTTTCTGAGTTGAATTAAAAAAAATGGAAGTTTCACTCTCCCATTACAGTCAGAAAAAATTTGACAATTTTTTTTCCTGTCTGGTGCCCACCCACGCTCCAGTCCATCCCAGCCAGTGATGATCTGTTGTGATAACTTGCTGTGATCACTGTGCGACCGACTCCGGTGATGGAATCATAGTACAGCCTTCGCCACTGAAAAGATCTTGCCACGTAAGGTACCACAATACCAAAAAATTAACTTAGGAAATCAAATGACTGCTCCAGTAATTCCGTTTCTGTATTCTTACATCAATAAATTACTGCTTTATTTGGAATGGATACTACTTGATATCCTCAAAAGCATCAATCATGAATTTCACTCCCTTTCCTAATCCTGTCAAGGCTTGAGAGGACACGCTCTCTGGAGACTATATTCTTGGCAATACCAATAATATTGAAAAAAAAATAATAATTGGGATCAATTCTATAGCGAGTGAAATAGCACAAAATGTTTGCATGTGGAAACACTTGGAATCTCTCAGGTACTTCAGGTAAGTTCTTTCACTGGTGAGAGCTCATGCCTTGATTCTAAAGAACCCCTGTCAATAACAACCACCCCCTCCAGCTGCATTTACCTCATCAGCAGAACGGGCCACAGCACCCCCAAAGACATCTGTTAACTGGAAGCCTCAGCACCACTTCGAACCTATATGTAAGAAAAATACTTTAGTTGCCTTTTTCTATATGTGACACCCTAGAACCTCAGGATGATGTTCTCCTTTACCAGCTCTGCTGAGTCAGCACAACTGGTGAATCCCAAACAGCACCACATTTCCCTTCCACTTGGCAGGGATACCATTACCCTCCACAGCAGGACACGGGATGAAGCTCCTGTCCTGGTCTGTCCAAGAGATCTCCTGGGTTTTGACAGTAGGTATAAGCAGGCCTTGGCTGTTGACAAGAACACCGTTAGGGATTACTGGCAGGCCAGTGATTCTAATCAATATAAATAATATAAAAGGGAATGGGTAACACGTGAAACCTAGTTTTTAAACAGACTGAATATTTTGTATGAGGTCCTTGAAAAACTAAAAGGATAATGTTGTCTTTGATAACATAACATAAATCTAACTTCACCTTCAAACTGAAAAATAAGAAAACCTGCAGCCTGAGGGGACTTGTGCAAAGAGAGTTTTGTTCCTATCCCAGTACTGGCTGGCTATTTTAAGAAAAAGAACACAAAAAGGTGTAAGTTTGTTTCAAGTTCTGGCTACTCCGAGCATGGAATAATTAAGGAATGTATACAAACGTCTTCTATATGTTCTAAACAAACAAGAGTATTCCCAGTTCCCACAGTTTTATCAGAATCCCTTAGCTAGAACTCCAATAAGTTAGTAAGAGAAAATTCCATCACTATCTCGTGACTTAATTCAGAATTAGCATGTTTCTAGACTCAGGCTGAGATAAATCAGATCACAAAGATTCAAGAGACTACTCGGTGCTCACTTTTAACACTCTCAGGGTAAGAAAGAGCAAGTCCATTCTTGAAAGCCCCATTCCTTACCTCTAGCTCTTGGTTGCCAACAAATTCAACAGTCTAGTTCTCTACCTAACCCCAACTTCAGAAATAATTTATGTACAATTCCCATTCTAAAATGTCAAATCAGAGATCCAGTCAGTCCTTTTTGAGCCAGATATCAGATAATTTAACTGACCCGTGCAGATTATCCCAACACCAACACGCCATAGTAATTCCAAGAGGCACAGCATGGGAAACAATTATTTGAGATTTTTGAGTATGAACTTATTCAAACGTATTTTGGGATAGGAAATGGAGTGGCATAGATGTTTCCAGTGTTTCATGAAAATAAAGCTTAATTTCTTTTGAAATACATAAGAAAAGCAAACACACTGTTTTCATTATATACTTTCCTTTTTTCCAAGAGATGAAATTCGTAGTTAAATCAATGCAGAGTGATGCCAGTAACTAACAAAACCTTTGGCAATCTTCACACACCCAAACTAGACACCTAGACACCAAAACCAATATAAACCAGATAATGTGATAGGAGAGTTAAGTAAACCACAGACACTATTACCCTCACTTAGCAAACAGCAGTTTTTTATATTTTAAAGACTTCTTTTAAAAGCAGTTTATAATGGAGTGAATCATACTAACTTAGGATAATGGCTTCAACAAATAAAAACATGCAATCAGGTAGTGAAATTCCCAAGATGTGGCTATATCCTGTAGCAAAAGTGTGTAGATTAGGGAAAATGGTAAACACTTTACCCTGGGGTCAAAGGACTAACATCTCTGTAGCTCCGGACATCTTTTTGATGAATGCGAAACAGCTGGAATAAATATATCAAGGGTAACAATTGTGCTCCCATGGTAGATCCAGCTGCTGCAAAAATAAACCCAGGGGGAAAAAGGCAAAGAGTAAAAAAACCCAACAATATTAAAAAAAAAAAAAAAATCAACCCTCCTATGCCATACAATCCCACCAGTTTTGCATATACCCTTTTAAAACAGGACTCTGTAAATACTGGTTGAAAATGAATGTCAAGATTAACTTGTTAAAAGCAAAACCAGTTTATAAACTGTTTAAAATATAATCAAGGAGTGACCATTTCATTTAAACAGCACTTAACAGCAATATTTGTATCCTTAGTAATTTTTTTTTCCCCCTCAGACTTGAGGAACATTCATACCTGCCATCAAGAAAGTTATAAAATAAACAGAAACTCATAATAATCCTGTTAATACTTTATTAGTGTAATTTTTTAGCTTTCTATTGGACAGAACATAAATGCAAACTCCAAAAAAAAAAAAAATTCAGAGTCCTCTGCCACTCAGTAAAATTGACCATGGCAGCCTGTTCCATGTTCATTCTTTGTTACAGAAACGAGAGGAATGGGGAGGGAGGGAAAAAGCATCAATAGAACAATTAGGCACACAGCTGACACGTACTGTACAATGATATGCACAAGTAATTTATAACAGCTATATTCATGAGATGTGCTCTTCAGATTTCTCCCTTGTAATATATGAGCTTTGCTCAAGCGAGCAAAGATCATGGAGAACAAGGGAATTACCAAAGGAGTAACAAAATAAGACTTTTAAAACAAGTCCTTAAATAAACTAACGCAACAACAGAATGCAAAATTGTTCAGCTGAGAAGACATTTTTAACCTAGACTTCAAAATATTAAAAATTCATTTATTTTACAGTTATTCAAATACACATGCATTAAATGAAAATATTGCACAAAAAATTAAAATTTAGATTGTGGAATTCATATATTTTTATTTTGGTACACATTCTGGTAGCACTTAAAATTTACTGTTTAATGCTAGCAAACACCAGCAGCACAAGCTTGAGGATGAACCAAATGAGAAATTCAATTGCTCGTTTTCTCTTAAAAATAATTAAGGCTAAAACAAGTGCATTTGTTGACAATGGCACAATTTTCAGCGGCCAGTCACAGCACCCAAAGGTCAGAAGATACACCCAGAAACTTAAGTGCTGTATATTAAACATTCAGTTTTGGAGACTTTCCAGGATAATAGGCTGCACGGGTTGACAGGGCAGGTATTTTAAATCGTCAACAGGAAAACCATTTAAATAAAGATACACACAAACTCTTTTTAACAAAAACAAGTATTCATTTCTGATGATTCTTGCCAGCCGACAGGAACCACTGAATTAGGAAGCCACATTCTGTATTTAAATACAGAAGACAAAACTTCAATACATATATACATATGCACACACACGTATATAAATGTGTGTATAGGTGTATATATGTAATAAATTCATTACGTAAAATGATTAATAAACATGGCGCATTGTGTTCAGTTCACATTCCTAGAGATATTATTTTGGTTTTGTACAGAAATGTACCAGATAATTAAAAAAATAATCCCAAATTTGCACATGATCACTATTCTCTTGAAATTTTTCACGGTACCTACAGATAGGTAAGAGGTTCCACAGCGTTGACAAAACAGTATTTGAACTTCCCACTGTCATACCACCTAACAAATTCAGTGATTTAAAAGACACGAATCAGATTTGGTAGGATCAGTGATATATTTCCTATATCCTCGAGAGCAAATCGCTGAACGACCTGTCATCGGGTCAGATGCCAGGTAGGTCTGAGGCTCTGACATTGGAGGAAGATCCAGGCATGTAAACAATAGGAGCTGGCTATATTGATTACTTCACACAGAACTCAATAATTTTGTTAAATTCAACAGCACTTAATCAACACGCTTCTACAGAACCTGCAGAGAGGAAGGGGGAATGGTTCTTACATATTTACCAACTTGCCTTCCTAGGGATTGTAAAAGAAAGGGATTTCATTTACAGTATTTAGTTCTGCAATAAAGAAAAAAAAAAAAACCAAGTGCACTTGAGCCCATGCATACTGTATGAGAACGTTAACAGTACAATATGTTCATTGTTAAGTAGTATGATAAAAGGCTACATTGCATTAATAGAGTCCATGAGGAAAAATGATCTATATAGAGGCTTCAGTCAAATTAACTAGGTCCTTTGAGAGCCTTCTATCTTCTCTTAGAACGCTTTCATAAAAGGTCTGTGTTCCTCCCTCAAATAAAAGCATCATTTGTTCCCATTAAGACACAAATTGCTGTAAGGGTCCTTGATCAATAGCTGTATCTTACCCTGTGTTCAGCGTTCAGACAAACCCAAAGGGACTCTATAGGATTACTTTCCATTCACCCAGATGGTGGTGCTCACACAGTAGGGGACTATGAAAAAGAAAACACAAACTGAGATATGCTGTGGCCAAACAGGATTAATTAGTCATTACTTTGTTTTTAATGGGGCAGAAATTCTTCAATGAAACTAAAAGAGGTGGATGCGGGGCCTTGATGTCAAATTTTTATTAAAATTTTACACTATGCAAAAAATAAAATTATTTAAAAAAATATTGTAGTTTATCTCCTTTTTATTTTCATATATACACTGAGATGCATTCAGGAATTTCCAAGTATTTGTATATGACTAATGAAATCCTTTACCTGTGAGGAACCAACTATTTCTATTATTTTTCCATATGAAGCTTACACACTAAAAGGTAAGGAATCTTTCATTTAAGTAGGACATAGTCTTTTACACCCAAAAAAGGTTTGAAATTTTAATAGGGAGTTGTGTGTAAACTGTGTCTTAGTGCAATTTCCTCATCTTCTAACATGATGTTCTCCTTTTTGAAATAATGCACCCCCTTCCTATCACAACCATCAGCTTGATATATGTTCAAATACAACAATTGAACATAAATATGATGCCCCTTCTCCACTGAAGTTACATGCAAAATGTATGCCGGGTGCTATAAGAGCAAAATATGGCCCTTAATGCTACAGAATAACCAGAATAAAGGGTTTATTTCTACTGCACCTCTGCCTTTACTAAAACCCCCATTAGATCTAATGTTAGTTTATTTTTCAAAACATGAAAGGTGAAGCAAATGTGGCACAAAAGCCACATTACTTCCAACTTTTCTTTAATAAATGTACTTTTATGATGGGGCTATTTCTCCCCTCTCCTATGAACCTGCTATTCCAGAGACTGCTTTTCCTTTTAGCTCGGCCTCTACAGGAATGCTAAGAGGGCCCTAAAGAGCCTAAACAGCCACCACGCAGAACGATTCCACCTGATTCTCACACATTGCACTATCTCCCAGTGCCAAAACATCCTTTTCTTCCATTGTATCACCACGGTTGTGCTTTGCTTGAACAGTCTGGCACTTTTCATTGCTGGCAAAACATCGACTCAGGAAGGGAAGGAATCAGCATTCTTAGCCATCGGGCCAGTATTCTTCTCAATGTTGCATGAAGACGCACCAAATCATTTAAGACACACAAACCCTTCTGGTAGTGGTTGAATTACAAGTGAAGATGAGAAGATCCACAGGTCTTACAGATGCATTAATAATCTAATATGTGACACTAGAAGACTGGTGCAGAAATAACAGCATGTGAGTTTGAAGCCCCAGAGAATCTGCCCAAGCAATTAGTCCTGGACAAACGTACACCAGCTTAATAGGTTTGAAGTGTCACCTTTTCTGCAAGGAAGGCGCTTGAGTAGGATGTAGTCTCTGCTTATACCTCTGCATCTGCTTTGACCGTGAATGCAGTTTGTTGAAGAGCTCACGGAACTTATTTTGTGGAAATAGGGTTTCTAGGAATCTTTCCAGGAACACATAAACCATTCTCTTATTCAGCTGAGCGTGCTGGAACATTTCAAAGACCCGAAGGATGCCTTTCCGTGTTGTCTCAGCACCTATGATGTGCTTCAGTTCATCTACAAAAATGAAAGTTACAAGTTTAAGCCAAGCTCTGCTTCTGTGTTAACAAAATTAATGTTGTCTTTCAAATGATGTAGCAAGTAACAGTGCCTCTATTATACATGACTAAACTGAAAGTTCTCTTAGAGCAGGAAGGATTCCTGAAAATTACTTCCCTTTTACACTATATATATGGAATCCAATACAGCATGATTTCATGTAAAATACCAGAAATATATATATTTCACGCACTGAACTTAAATCCTTTAGTGAAACAAAATACCACGTTGGTTCTGTGAGAATTACAGTTGCAAAGTCACAATACAGGTGAAAATGGTCGGTGTGTAATAATTAAAAGCCTTTTTATAAATACAGTTCATCTCTCGATGTTTCTTTTCACCATTTCAACAATTAAGAATACTGACATTAATTCCAGTAACAATATATGGCAAGAACTATTAGGCTTCAACCCCAGACTCACTTACCTGGCATTACCTCCAGTAATTTGGTCTTCCCTGCCACTCTTGTTCTCATTCTAATAGCTTTGTCCCTCCGGGGAACCGTCTCTGCTAAAATGCCGTTGGGCCAAAAAGCATCTCTGTAACAAAAGCAAATCTGTCAAAATACATTAACATTTTATCAAGTGAAAGGCTCTTTTAATCCCTCAAAGCTATCTCAGAAAACAAATGCAAGAAAGTAATTTGCACACAACCTAACACACACTTCAAATATGAGGAAAGGGAAAAGGCAAAAAAGAAATGAAAAGCAAGAAGCACAATAGACTCAATCTATTAATAACTATCAGATACTTTTTTAGGACAAAATAATCAGATGATAAAAATTTTTAACAAATATTATACACCAAAAGCATGCAAATACCAGTTGTTAGATAAAATATACACCTAAGGTTTGTTTTTACCATTCAGTCTCTATTGCCACAGAGATTTTAGGCTTAGGTCTATTAATTGCTGCACTAGATCTTGGAGAGTAATTAACCTATCAACAAGCTAAAGCTGAGATGAAGTAGTTTCAGCATACTATAAAGCCAAATGCAGAAGACATGTCTCAGTCTAAAAAGTATTTTGCCTCAGTGAATGACATACTCTTTTTCTGAGTAAGAAGCACACATTCTTACTCAGTTCTATTAAGCACAACAGAATCTCTGTTGTACCTGCCCACATGCAAAATATGTTAGCTTAGAGCTAGGGGTCTTTTTTAGTAATAGCTGTTTGAGTTTTAAGGCAAGGCATGCACATGGCTCCAAAGTAAACAAGACACTTCACACAGTAAAATGATGAGATTCATAAGTATACCCATTGCTCTAACTCTTCCAGCCTGGTTAACAAAGAACTTTTTAAGAAAGAGGTAAAAACTCAAAATATTCTTCTTGGTGTGACAATTCCTATCTCTCACTTTACACATGTGAAAAGCAGCATACGCTCCAATGGGAATTCTGTACTAATAGTACAGAATAGTATTTTTACTATTAGTAGTAATAATTTCCTCACATAAAAAGAACAGGAAGCACACAAGAACTGTCAAGAACTTCATATTTAACATCTGTGATAAAAGACATACCTGAAGCGTTTCACCGCATCAGCTACTTGCTCAGGAGATGTCATCCAATCAACGTGATCAACTATTTTTCTAAAATCAAAGCAACAAGTCTCTCACATTTAATTTAAAAAAAAAAACAACCCAAACAAGCAAGTATAGCATTTTAAAGAGCACTCTAGAGCAAACAGAGTGTAATTTCAAAATTCCATAAGTAGGTTCCATAAAACTGCATACTAGAAAGGCAAACACTGATTCTCAAGATAAAAATCTATGCTCACTGAGCTCTCCTAAAGCCAAGGCTTTTTTATTTTTGAGTAAATGTAGGATGACTAAGCAGGCTGGAGAATTGATATTGCATCTCCCATCAGCATTAGATAAATGTTCTGCTTGTAGAGTGCTCCTCTTCATGGAGCACTCTTCAAGTTCTGTTTCTGTAAGCAAAGAACCTACTTAAAATCTCAAATTACCATCCTTATTATGCAATTACTTCATAATCTTTAACTGGGGATAGAGACTAATCATAAACTTTGACCTTGATTCATCAACACATGCACACAGCTCAGTATCAGATCTAGTATGTTTACAGAAATGATACAGGCATCTGTGTATGACCATAATCCCAGGTTAATTTCCCTAAACGGAATTTGAATTTAGTTTTCAAAAGAGGAAAAGACAATTCTGCTGCAGAATGCCATTAAACCTCAAGAATCTGCTAGGACAAGGTATGACTGCTGAACCTGAGGAAGCCGGGAGTATTTGGAATAGTTTTAAATGCAGAAGCAAAATAGCTTCACACACACCTCTGCAGTAAGAAAGCAGCCACCTCAGCACAAACTTGGTGAGTTATGCTACAATTTGTGGAAGAGAGCAGCGTATTTTTGGAAGCACAGGTCTCAAGATACCTGTCACCCAGCCCCAAGGAATTATTTCAAAAACACCCAGTGCTATTATTAATACATGGCTACATCACTACCCACACAACAAGAACTGTCTATAAGTTTAACAGTACTGATGAAAGCATCAAATATACTTGTGAAAGTAAAAGTAATGATATAGTGAGGAATGTCCTGTAAAAAAATAATAGGAATTAATAGAAATCTACTTCTCACCAGCCAAAATTTGAGATTTTTGATTCATTGGGATTTAATGCCAAACCTCTTTCTAGAATTTTTTTTTTGGTTATATTTTTCTTGACATTTCAGAAACAAATTATTAGAAGGGAAAGCCTGGAATCAGTAGATTTCTAAGCTGAGGGCAAGAAACATTGTGTATTTTGCACTACTAGCTTACTTTACAGTTGCATGAAAAAGGGCATACGGGAATTACAGAGAACATGGGGGGGGGGGGGGGGGGCAGAACAGTCCTTTCCCCTCAACCCCAACTCAATTCTTTTTAACATGTGAGACCAAAAGCTTGACATGGCAACTGAGTACAGTTCACATAATTTAACAGTGCCAGAATATCATCTGTGCCACCAGACAGATGTCAATAGAAATAGTGCAGAAAGTAATAAACTGTATTAAGAACAGACAGTATAGTGTAAAGACAGGGCAAAAAGCATAGACATCATCAGTACCAAGTTACATTCGAGTCCTCTGACATGTAAGAGTTACTGCAATTTGTCTTTCAGCAATGTTTTGTGTTGATGTCCACTTTACACCACATTTGTACTTGGTTTATGGATTCTCTTCAAAGGGGAATGCATGCAGATCTGTAGCACAGTATATCAAAAAGGATTTATAGACACAGCCCCCATAGTATCACTCACACAATTGCTCCATACTAGAAAAGCAGTACCTATTAATTGTGTCACCATATGTTGCTCTAATAAGTTGCTGAAGCAGGTTTTTTATATTTCTTCTTAACCACTGATTTCTTTCCTTTAAATCAAAAACTTCATCCATAAGGAGGAGCATTACTCTCAGTGGAATATTGTCATCCACCTGATCAAATGAGTAAAAGTATAATCAGTAAAGTTTTATTTCAAGAAAGCTATAGTTTTAGTAGCTACTTCACAGCTCAAATATTTCAGTACCAGAACAGTGTCACAAACACTTTGCTTTGTATTTTACTGCAATATGAAATCTTCCCTGGATCCTCTAACATCACCAATAGGAAAGAAAGATTGAAAATTAAAGATAAAACAAAAAAAATCCCACTTATTTCACCAGAGTTGGGCAAAGTTAATACAAGTAAATATGTCCTAAGAGAGAGCTTGTCCCTGACTCTTTGGCAACTGTGCTTCCAGCTGCCCAAGGTGAAACTCTGGAAGGCACTGGTATTTGGCATCTTAATGGTTGGTATGGTAACGGTTTTAAATTGAAAGAGGGGAGATTTGGATTAGATAATTAGGAAGAAATTCTTTCCTGTGAGGGTGGTGAGACACTGGAAGAGATTGCCCAGAG
>BJBW01004368.1:16468-47546 GCA_004320125.1 Scolopax mira
AAGGGCCAGAAAGATTTCACCAGTAGTTTCCTTCCATAACAGAAGAACAGAAACCAGGCAAGGGCTTTCCCTGAAGTTTCAGAGAGGGAGGGGGAGACAGAAGTTGTCCAACACCCCTCTCAAGCGAAGCTGTCCAATCATTTCTGTACTTCTACCTCCAAGCCCATTCCTACCCATCTCTAAACCAACCTGCTAGACTACCTCCCAACATGCTGGTTCACACTTCAGCTTTCCAGGAGGGGGCTCAGGCATGAGGAAAAGCAGCAAACCCACTTCTACAAAAATCCAATGTACTGTCTGCACTGCTTGCATCCCATTTAAGGCTGTCGTTGCTCTTTGTCGGAGCCATCACAAAACCCCATGCAGTAAATGATGAGCCAACTCCAAAGCACTGCACCTAGTAAAAATTTAATATAATAAAACAAATTGAAAACGGCAACATTATTTTAACCATTCACAATTAAAGTGGAAAAAAAAAAAATCATAAGGCAGCCATTCATGGAATGATTTTGTGTACAAATGGTTTGGAAAGAGACAAAATTACAGTTCCGTACATGGAGTCAGGTAAACAGCAATGACCACGCAGTGTTTTCCCTGGAGAACCAAGGCTGCTGAGAGATGTAATAAAAGGGCAGTAAGAAAAGAAAAAATAAATTTATTTTTAAAAGAAGTTCAAGGTGAACAGGAATCTGAAATTCATCATAAACTCTCCCACCACACTGCAACCACTCCTCCTTCCACCCCCGAAAGAATAAAAATACACTTCCCTCCTCTGCTTCCCAAGACCCGGCACAGAACAGGAAGGTGGCAGCAGCAGCAGTATTTATTCCACAACATCTCTCCCTCATTCTGCATAGATCTGATACCACACAGACACATCTGCTACTGTCAAAAAAACTCCTTGAAGGCTCTGAAGTAGTTCCTGAATAAACACAGTAGTTTTCCTAGGCCTCTTGGATAACATTAGTCTTTTACACAACCTGCCTGGAACTGGTTCTTTACAAGTCAATGGTGGGTTTCTGTATTTAACACCCAGGCATCTGACATCCCACAGATATCAAAAATGTCTCTCCTGGTGTGACAGCTCTGCCATCCTCACTTAGTCTAGTGTCAGTGAAGCTTCTGCATCTGTCCTCAGGTGCTGAAAAAGAAGTATTTCCCTTCTTTACGTAAGGGACAATAAAAGAATCAGAACAGTAGGGAAAGTACCTGAACACACCTGGATCAACAGAAATAACTCTAGTCCCATTCCTATCGCCAGTTAAGAAATCCTTAACTGAAAAAACAGCTGACAAGATTATACATTTCCTAGAGGGACTTATAGAAGGAAAGGGGGACATGCCTGGCACTTGGTTAAAGCATTACCTGCTAGACCTGCTGCCACCTACCTCACAAGAGAAACCACAGGCAGAAATGGCTATTACAGAGAAAGCAAAAGGAATTTGTTTTGTACCAAGGTCCCCTGAGGAGTAGAAAATGATACCAGATGGCCCTGACCACATGTGGTGCTTGGATTTACTGTGACAGATGGGGAGATAGGTAAAAAAAGGGGATATGATAAAATAGACCATTTTATTTAACTCATTAAAATACTCTGCCTCAAGAAAATAATCCTCCGTGTGGAACTAACAATTTGGAAATGTTTGATCACTTAAAATTGTATATTCTTCTTATCACATAATTGAAAGCTTCTTTGGTCACTGCAGTTTCAGCTACAGAATTGAAAACGGTAGTTCAACACAGAGGTAACAGAGGCACCTAAAAGAAAATGCTGTTGCTACTTCTAAATGGGTAGGGAAGGGAAAAAATTAAAAGAAAAATCACAAGTCTTCTATCACTTAACCAAAATACTTGTTATCAAAATTTTTGTGCCAGTTTTAAGTTCTGATGTTTTCATTGAAAATCCCACACCTGCCCCTATAACTTGGCCTCTTATAGTTCACGAATCATTAAACTGGTGGCTGCCCCAGAAATTGGAAATATGATGAGAGGGCCAGGAGAAAAGCCAAATGACAAGTCCTCTCAGCAACAGTACCTCTTGTGATGAACACGCCCCAGGTGATGTCTGCAGTGAAAAGGACATCCTCACCGGTACACCCTCACCAGTACACCCTCACCCCATCGGGTACTATCCACACGCTCCCACACTGAAATAAAATGTGTGAAATGGGGCCTGATGCAGGTACCTCCCTAGAACAGCTTCGCTCCTGGGGCAGGGTGCAAGTGACAGGTGACAGTGCAAAGAAAAAACACCTACCATTTTACAAAATGTAAAGCATCTGATGCTGCACAAAGCTACCTCCTGCTTCTGCTGCAGATCTGGCAAACTCCAGCTTTAGGAAACAGTTAAGTGGAAAGATTAAGCAAAGGAAAACAGTGAGATTATCAAGGAGGGAGGTAATTAGGGGGCAATCAGGAAAAACAGCGGGAGCTCTGGAGTAAACATCCCTATGTATCATTCACATGTGTCAGTAACCTGTATCACTGAACTTTTTAAACAGGCAACTTACTAGTTGCATATGTATGTTGTAAAAAAAAAAAAACAACGTTTAAGTATGCACATGAAAGGAGCTCATCCATGTCATTAATTTTGCAGTGGCTTTTCACAACAGAATTAAGTTTTGAAGGTCTGATGTCAAACATTGTTTAGGCCTGACACACTCTATCTGAAAATACTGTCTTGTGGGTAAAGATGATTTTGCATTAATTTAATATAGTAAAACACACAAATAAGCAAGCACTCCTGGGGAACAGTACTAGATTCAATCCTGGGATACACCTCTATTGGTACAAAGCCAACAGACAAGGCAATGACTAGTCCAAGAGCCAGGCCATACCCGTTATTGAACAGGATAATGATAAAAATGTAAAGATGTTAAGAGGCACAAGGGCCTGTGTAGTATAAGTAATAAGTGTTATGAAAAACAGACACACTCATTCAAATGGAAACAAGAAGCACTTCAGTTAAGAAGATATTTCAAGCCTTGAAAATATAAAAAAAAAATCCAAAGAAAAATGTATTTGGCAATGTTATCTTAAAAAAGTGCAGAGAGAGTATAGATTAAAAAGGGTACACCATTGAAAAGTTTTCCCCTAAAGAAAGAATTTTATCTTGAGTCTGTGCATGTCAAGCATTCCTGACTTTCCAATGCACTACAGTTAATAAAGAATAATATATTTTGCATAAGAGAAATGGTGCCTGACAAGAGAAGGCTGTGCCTTGGAAAGGGAAGGATCTTTTACTACTCTTCTGCAGTCTCACTCTTCTCACAGTCATCTCTCAGGTATCAGCAGTTGGCAACAAGGCTGCCAGTAGATTGACCAAAACTAACACTTTCCCACTTTTCAGTAAGAGGCAAATGCACAATCGCAAGTCAAATGCCGGGGAACCCGCAATTTGGGTTTGTTTGTTTGGGTTTTTTTTAGAACTGCTTTAGAAATACTTTGTACTCTATCTGCAGCGTAAGTATTTAATTAAACATCTTGTTTTGCTAGCCCTAATATCTTTTATTTAATGATGCCCCCCCCCTTCCCCCCTGATTTCAGCAGTTCAGACTTTTGAAAATGAGCTAGTAACATCCTCTGGTCCCTCAACAGCTGTCTCTAGATTTCTACTCCTCAGAGCCCAAAACAGCTCAATTTCAAAAGACACAAAAAACCCACTGGTTCTCTCTCTCAACAGTAGCAGTAGTGTAATTACAGTACCCAATACCTAATTCCTGCTAACATTTCTGGTGCCTACGCTTTACTTGGCAGAAGACCGTCTCCCAAGAAATACTGCCTTTTAAAATTTATTAACAATTGCATAAACAATCAATATCCTCCTTACTTCTATCCTTTGCCTTAAATAATGAAATACACAACAAAATTCATTTGCACTTTCTCAACCAGCTGATTCCCTACTCTAATCCTACACATTGTCTACATCATTTCTTTCTTAGAGTGACACTTCTGTGACAATAGCAGTGTTGTCCAGAATTCCAAGTGCAGCCCGTTTTTGCAATACAATTAGTGACAAACATTACAAGACCAGTCATGCTGTCAGGACAACATAGAACCGATGTGGGGAGAGCCCCCTTCTTCATTAGCAAGACCTTCAGCCTCTCACAAGGCAGCCATCCTTTGTTTTTGCTCTCAGCTGTGAAAGCTGAATTGCAGGATACTTTGGTGATTGCAAATTCGTGATGAGTTGTTACGTTCTTCCACGCTCACCTTTCTTAACTCCAAATTCCATCTTCCCTGAGAATAGGGCCAGAAGTAACAATTAAAATAGCATATGTCTTCAGAAAAGAAAGTTACATAGAATTTATGTTCGGCTGCCAAAGTACATTTTGCTACACTAAAAACTTTCCCAGTATTCCTTATTTTGCAATCAAGGTTCCCTCTGAACTCCATAAAGTGGATGGGATGGATGATGGGTAAGAGACAATGATAAAGGGAGCAGCCCACATTTACTGCTCACGTCAGATCAAGAAGGAGAATGGTGAAATTTGAACGTTTAGTGCTGGTGTCCAATGGACAAAACTAGAGGAATAAGGCATCCTAATACTAGGGCTGCCACCTCCAGACGACTGAGTCCTTTTCCTCCGGTTGATTCAGGTTTGTGGCTATGAGCAATTCCTCCTACTTCTGGGAGGACATGGACTGTGGCAACATAAAGAAAAGTCCCAGCAGAAAACAGCATAGCAACTCCGGTGGCATTGACTTCTGAAAGGGCTTCTTTGCTGCTCTGAAACAGAAAAAAATGGAAAGAGCAAAATAATAATAATAATAAATCTACAAGTGTCCAAAGACAGTAGGATTTCTATCAATTCTTACTCTTTTATAATGACAACAGTTTAATGTCTTCCACATTATTTGAAGAAACAGACATTCTAAAGTTGATGTGGGGGGGCAGAAAGACACCTCTCAGCCCAGATAGGTCACTTCAGACTTCTAGGAACCCTTACAGAAGAAAAAAGCCACAATCTATGCAGAAATATCTTGTCTGACCATTTCACAGCAACATAAAAAAAAAAGACAAAATGACAAAAAGTGCTTTGAAAAATCTAAAATTCAGATTGCAAGCTTACAAAAATTAGGAAGGACATTAAGGAATGACTTTTTCTTTTTTCCCCTTCTAAACAGTTCAAATAAGATGTTAGACTTTACACATCTGGTCCCCTGCTGGTCAGAGCAAGATTTGCTAGATTTAAGCTCCAAATCATCACTCTTTCATTATTTCATTTGAATGTACAACTAAACATCACAAACTTTTCCAGTATTTTCATGCAAATTCCATAAATAAATGCATCTTCTAGATCAAAAACCTAAGCATCTCTTCGCATTCATGCTAGGATTAAGATCATGTTACACATCACTGAATGTAATGAAATGCAAACCTCCTCATATCAGTTTCAAGACACTTTTTGAACAATTTCCAGCTCATGTGTGATGTTAGTTCTCCATCATACTCTCAGGTTACTTTTCCAAAGAGCAAAAATACATCTTCTGCTCTGGAACTATTTAACCACTGTGAAAGCTTTGGCAACTTATCAATTCTGTGTTCTTTCTGAAGTGCAAAATGCAAACCCAACTCTCAGTGAGCCTACACCAAAAGAATGCTCATTTCTATTTCTATTTACAACCCCCACCCCTTTCTGCTGTCTCCTGTACTACACTATCAACTGTAGCTTCTTTCCCTCAAGTAAAGGGATTAGCCTAGACTATTTACTTAATCTTTCCTCTCATGCCTTGAGTTTTATGGGATCACATTTACAACGTTATCATAAAGAGTATAATGTCACCAGCACAGCCCACAACAGTTAGAGATATAGGAGTATCATCACAAGATAAACTCATGGGCAGGGGTCCATTTCACAGACCACTTGTTGTATAGAGCCAAGACAAGACTATGCTTTCAGGACTGTGAGAGACCAGTTTTCCCACCAGAATGGTGGGAAAAAATAGCAAAGATGATTGTCTACCTATATATTAAAATGAGAATGCATGCAGCACCACTGAAAATAACTCAACTATGTAGTAACCAGATAAAATGTGGTACGTGAGTAAACACGTTACATTCTCAAAGGGAAGAGGTAAAGACAAATCAATCTTCTAAAAAACCCCAAACCTATACATAACTATAGAGGATCTATACCACTGGTTCTGATGGAAAGGAGGAGTTATTGTTCCATGCATTCATATTGCTACCTTTTTATCTACTTTTTATTAAACATTTCCTTTCTGCTAATTTTTTCAGTTTGGGTATTACTACTTTTTTCCCACTTAACCTCGTATGTTGGGTTTTTTACTCCCCAAACTCCATCACTAAGCTACATTTTGGGCAGAACAAATAGCACAGACTTACCTTGCTTAGCCCTAAGTATGTCACCATGGACATAACAGGTGCTGCCAACGCAAAGACCAGCAAGTGTTTTCTAATTCGATTCCGCTCCAGCCCAGCGTGCATCAGGAAGGAAACCAGGCCAAAGGCAGCTGGTGCCTACAAAAAAACCAATACTCACTGGTAATACAATCCCTTCTAAAATCCCCTGAAATCTGAAATAAAGTTCAAGTACAACTTACTAGTATGAAATGCATTGAATTGGCAGAAATTCAGGGAAAGCACTAGTATGCTGCAGTTAACCCAAATCAATAGAATTCTGCAGAAAGCCTTACCTTAAGAACAGCACCTGATGGAAATCTGTGCTCTGTCTATCAGAGTACACGTATTTGTAGTCATCATAAGTATTCAAATGTTCATTCTCACTTCAGTGGTTGCTATAATCCCTAAATTGCCATTAACTTATATAATTTCTTTTTTTTTGTGCTAATACTATGGATCCTTAGATGGACAGTTGCTACTTTATTTTCAGCTACGGCAGAAAAATTCTACAATTAACATGGAGAGGAAAACATTCCCACAGAAATACAGCTGTCAGCCTTCGCATGAGCAAAGACTTAAAATCTCTTTTGATTAGTTCAAGATTGAGTTCCCTTTCTGTTCCCACTGGGAAGTAAATACTTCCTCCCTCTCCCTCTCATAGCATCCAGTTTCTCATCCACAAGGCATTGCTGTCCAGCTACTCATGAAATTGACTATATTTGTGCTCACACAAAGACAGTAACAGTCTATTCTGACATTTTTATTTGAGATAAGTCAATAACTAAAATACGTCAAGCAGTTTTTATACACAGAATCTTTTTTGTTTTAAACCTAGAGGGAAGAAACTATTACTGAGGGAAAAAACGATTAAAAAAGCAAAAGCATCAAATAGTGTCAGAAGAATAAAAAAAGACACCAGAGAATAAATACATTTCCCTTTTGATACTAAGGATTTATGGACAATCTCTCTTAGGAGATCTTATATTGTATAATTTCAGAAGACAGTTAATTTGAACATTAAGAATAATAAAAATAAAAGTTTCACTTGGCAATAGCCATAAAGTAAGATTCACAGCAAGACGTGACACTGTCACCCTTGAAGAGGGTTGTGTAAAGCATAGTTTATTGTATGAACAGTGAAGAAGTAGCACATCTGTACTTCCTAACATTTTGGACATGCAATTACAGAAGCAAGATTTTGGATGAACATGTGACTAACTGTCGTAATACATACAAAATATATATTGTGCTGCTGTAAGTCCAATATGCATCTGCAGATATATGCTTAGAATCTATATAGTTAATATATACCTTTGTACAAACATTAAGGAAAAAAGACCATTGCTTGCTTGTTACCAGACAATGCTTAAAAGTTTTTTCTGCAAAAGCCAGATTTTACTCCATTAATCACAACTCGTTGGGGAAGAAAAAAAGTCAGTCTGAAACTGCCACATTTCTTCATGAGCTATTATTCTCTCCCTACTTTTGGAAGGCTTTCCCCTACCACTGCACCCAAGGTAAGCAGCTGGAATTCTCTCTCACTTGTGCCTCATTCAGACTTAGCATCCAACATTTGTTATTCCGTCACACACCACAGCAGTGCTTTTCAGTCCCTGAGGCTGTACTATTTCCCCTTTCATTTCAGTGGTGTTACACGTTTCCAGATTACATCACTAAGGAAAATTAAGATCTTTAGTAATTTCTGTATGCTTTAACAGTCTTTTAAAGAACAAATACTTTTTGGATGATGACTCACCTTGTGCAACATAATTGCAACAAATACTATCAACTGGACGCTAGTCTGAGAAGTAGAAGCTGCTGCACCCAATGCAACACCATCAGCTGAAAGAGGAGTGCAAATTCATGGATTATTCCTCTATCCTGAGCAGTTTCAACTTTCCCACCCCCCCAGTGGCTGACAGCACAAAACATGTTGATCTGTTACTCAAAATGCCATTAACTACACCAACACAGCACACGATTCGCTTCCCTTTTTAAGCTACAACAATTTCAGGACTTTCAGACAACCCTCAACAGGAGTCATCTTTTTTCCCCCAAGACCATAAAAACCCTATTGAGAGTCTACTCAGTATTCACACATTTGGACGTGTTAGAACCAGGTAACAAGTTATTTTAGTCTTCTATAGTAGAAGTGCTTAAAATTAAAAATTTGCTTTATACTCTAAGGTTTAAAATTTTAATTATTCCCCTTTAAATTATTTTTATAAATATACTCTTGTAAATACTACTTTCTTACCATTTAAAATAAATACATTGTCTAAATGAAATAGGAAATTGATACTATATTGATCATTAATATACAGACACCTTGTTTAGTGAAAAGTCAAGATTTTGATAAAAAATATATTTTATCTAGACAATAACTTTCAGCAGGTGAGTAAAACCACCATATTTGTACTACATAGATATAGTGAAGAATTACAACATGAACACAGGTTGATTGCTGTACATGTGCAACTTTTTTAGTCCTTGCAAGTCAGCCCAAATCTGTTTCAAATCTTTGTACTCCACCCTATAATAATCTCGTTTTTCCACAAGATAATTCTTTTTTTAAACCCCTAGTTTTTCCTTCCTCCTCCCCACATTTGGTTTGGGGTTAGAAACACAGCTAATGTTACCTGCAGCATGGACTACTAGTCCCAGCGTCGTGGTGATTTTTGAGTTGCCTGATCTTGCAGCTTCTGGATCTGAAACGGTTATGAGAAAAAAAGTTAGGATCAAGAGAACAAACATACAAATTATGCTAGAAGAAAAACTGTGTCATTGTACAAGTCTCTACCAGCACTATAGGCAGTTGTATTCAGTTTTGAATATTTTTTTTAATATCTTTTGTATTTCTGTATTAGATTTACGATAAAATATTTTGATACTTAACACCTTCAAATTACTTGAAGTTCTACCAACAAACAAGTGACAGAACTATAGACAATTTTTTGCAAGTTACAGGATCACTGATATAAACAGAAGCAGTTGTTTTTCTTAAGTTCCTGAAAACAAACATTAAACTTCTGTGCTACCAAGAGGAAGACAAGCTAGTTTTGCATACACAGAATTCAGAGCTGCTCCAAGAGTCAGGATGACTTTTCCCCATATAGTCCAGTGTTGGCTTTTCTTCCTCAGGTGACAGTCTGGGGCAGTCTCTGTTGCACTGATTTTCCAGCAATTCCCAGCAACAAAAACTTCTACTTATCATTGGCAGCAGTGGAAAAATTTCCCTCCAACATTACACAGTACAGAGAAGAAGTGCAGCCAGTCTTGCTTGAGGTCCAGCATTTTGACTGCCGTTTTTTGACAACAGGGCAACATCCACCACGAGGCAACAGATCTTATTACTTAACTGTTTAATTATAAACAGTTGAGCAGCTGTTATTTTATTATACTAGTGGTCAGTACGCTGAGTACAAGCACTCTTACACAGCTACTTTAGTAAGTCTGGCACAGCTGCCAGGAGGGAAAGTCCTGTTCCTTTCCTCCTGCCTGTCTCCCTGCCCTCCAGTCTGCCTCTTGGTGCCCAGGCACCCACATAGTTGCCCAGTGAGTCAGATCAGGGAAGTGAATGGGCTAAAAATCAATGTATTCTCTTCAGATGGATTGATGTTTTGAATCAAGAGGAGTCAATTTCAGCAATCAATTGCATAAGCTCCTGTTGGATGACTGTGATAGTCTATTCATGTCAAACAGGAGGAGATCAAAGAACATTTCCTTTAAATTTGTCTTGGATTGACCAGAACCAAACGCACTCAAAGAGTGAGTCACATTTAATTTCATACCTCCATTCTAATCGAAGAAATTTTTTAAGTTCAGAGAAAGTAAAATCTAGGCACTTGGAGATAACAAAACTACCAGACATTCGTTCAAATGAGAAAAATGGTTTTATCTGGTAGCTTAAAAAGACCATTACAATAACATTACCACATTCCCTGTGACAGAGAGAGATACTAGGCAAAACTTTACTTGATATCCTAGTTTATAGTGTTTATCTCTAACACAGTTCACAATCAATTTTCTCCTGCTATCTGCTCTGATCAGAAACATCGGAAAGGCTCATAATCTCTACAAGCCAAGGATACTCCTGGCAGTTGCTTATCGACATCCCCTTGTCATCCTCACTGTCACTGTTTCCTTTGAAAAGCTCTGAAAATCAGTTAGCCATGGCTGTGGCTCCAGTTATGGTTCTCCAGGAGCACAAATGCAACACAGCCCCCCACAGTGGCTTCCCATCCATCCCACCACACTAATCCCATGTAAGCATTTACACAGAAGCACTATGAGCTGCCAAGGATACAACCAAAACACATCCCACCTCCGTGTGTGTGTGTTTTTTACTTCTTCAAGATCAATTCCTTCATTTTTGAGGGCCAAATTCCACCATCAGAGGAAATTACTTGGGAGAAAATGAGCAGCAAGAGGCAATAAAATACCTTTTTCAGAGGACAAAATGCCTTTGGTGCATTTCAAGCTACAGTTCAAGCATGAAGCCACAGGCAGGAAAAACAGGCCACCATAGGCATTTTGAGAGTCTTGCAATGAAGCTGAGAAGTCTTTGGACCAATCAGGAAATATTTTGAAGTGAGTGAGGTTCCAGACTAGTGCGGGAGTCCAGTTGTGCAGTTACAGTTAAGGACTAGAGCTTACATCTAATCATTTCTGCAGTCTTATGTAAGATATTTCATTCTTTGCAAATTTTGCCTACATGTATGACGATTCAGCAGGAAAAACAAATGAAAGTAAGACTAACCTGAAGTCTCTGAAAAATCAAAGGAATCCCCTATGGGTGACACTGTGAAACAGACAATAACTCAAGGTGACTTGACAGTCACCCTCCACTTCCACATCGTATGTGCTCATACGGTTACTACATGTCAGCAAAGCAAGCTCTCATCCTGAATTCCAGGATAATGTCCAGCAAAAACATTTCACACAGACCTTCTTTTATGTCTGCAAAGCACCTACTGAAACTCCAGACACAACTGGTCAAGTTAAATCCCAACAGCAGTCAAGAAAAGTGCAATTTGCTAATTAAGACTAATTGGCGGAGTGGATCTTTACTTACCATCTGTAGAGTGCAAGTGAGAGCTGCCTATCTGGTCCACCAGCAGCATGAAGACAAAGCCAAGGACAAGGGACACACCAATGTAGGCGTGCAACCTGGAATGGTCGTGGCCATACTCGTGTACAGCTGGGATCTCCGCTACCTTCTCAGACTCCATCACGTGCTGCATCTCATTGGCTGGGTGGTGCTTCCCTGTGGCAGGCAAGCAAACAGATTAGGAGACAAGGGACCAAACACAGAATGGTCACTTTTCTCCTCTTTTGCTGAAAGCATCCCTCATGCTTTCTTGGACAATACGCAAAACAATGGACTGAAGTTGCCAAAGGAAATTTGTTTGCTGGTAATATTCAAATTAAGGCTTCAGCACACATATATATAGGTTTATGATCAAATAATAACCTGAATCATGATATGCTATTTGGTCTCAGGCTACAAGGTCAAAAATGAGAAATAATATATTCTCAAGTAACAGTAAATGACTTTTATATCAATGACAAACACCTGCTTTGAATAATAAGCAACCAATCCGAGTTAAATTATATTTGGAACTGGACAAACACAGACACCTCTCTCTCTCTTTTTTTCCATCCAATTACATGAATATACCTCAAAGTTTCCTTAGGCACCTTTCTAGGGTGCCATTCAATTACATAAATGAGTGAAGTTGCAGGAAAAATGTACTGAAAGCTGGTAAGGTCTCAGAATCTTAAGCTTAAGTCTGAATATCCTAAATATTAGAATTATTTTTTGTAGTTAAATCTGTAGTACTCATTAATTTTGCCCCTCTGAAATGCAAAAAAAAAAAAAAAACCACTGAAAAAATATTCCTTACAGACAGACTGGCTTTAGTCATAATACTGGGAGCTGGGAACTGAGTCTGGATTCATTCACAGAACAAATTCTTTTTCCCTAGGTAAATGCTTCTGATTTACTACTGAAGTAACGGGAAGTGCCATTTTTCCTCCACATACTAATCTTTATAGCTCTAAACAGTAGGCTGCAGTTTTCAAACATGAAGAGTATGCCCCATTTAGTGGGGAAAAAAAAGCAAACATTCACAGCAATTGTAGTTACTGCTAGCCATACCATTAGAAGAAAAATTTAGTCTACTTAGAATTAAAACTGAATGGAGAGCAAACCCACAACTAGAGCTCATTAGAGAGATCTGACATCAGAGTGCACAAATTACAGTATAGTATAAAAGCATAATCAAAGGTTCTTTCACTTCTTGATAAAGGATAATTTTATATATTATCTTCTGTTTACTTTAAGCAGAGTAACAAAAATTTTGTGGAAGCTAAAAAGGATAAATTAAAGTATATTACTAAAAAGAAATTTTAAACAGTGTAGAGACAAGAAGAAAAGCAGAGTATTCCAATTATCTCCCAATCTCAGATCAGCAACAATATTACATCAGACACTTGCAAAGTTCTCTACAGCCTCAGCTTGATAGTCCTTTCTCCTATCACCACTAAGTGGTTGCTGTTTACCTTCAGACAAACTTCTGATTCTGGGCATACTGTAAACTTCTCCTACATGCAACGGCAACGTAACAGCATAAGACCCCAAGCTAAAGCAAGATTTAAAACACACACCAAACAGAGGCAACGAGCTCCGACTATTTAAAATAACGTCATAACCTCAAATCAATGTTTACTTCGACTTCTGGGTATAAGATGTGCTCCACACTTATGTCTCTGCAAGAGACATAATTGCCATTAGCTTTGAGCTATTAATCAGAGCCTGTGAGGTTTTGAAGACTAGCAACAACCCTGCACAGATTCTATGTCTAATAGCACCCAAGAAAGAAATGTCTCTTACTCTGTGAGTCCTATATAACCATAATTTTCAACCAAGTATATTAAGGTAGCTTAGTTCCAAGATGTTCTTCAGCTTCAAAGAAGGAAATTCTTACGAAGGCAAGTACATATAGGTCTACAAAACACTTCCTGCGATTGCTTTAATGAGAACTAATCTAAACTAGAAAAAGCAACAGCAAATAGTCCACAATTTCATTCTCTGCCAAAGGCATCCTTACACCTCCTTTGAAGTTCCAGTTAACGTTTAACTCTCTCCAGAACAAGGAGCACTATATGTGGCTTGGCAATAAAGGCTGTGGCTCCATGAGAAGAACAGCACCCAGACCTGTAAATGATTGGATCACTCAGCAAGAGTTATCCAATCCACAGCCTGATCACATCCCCCTGTCAGATCACCACTGAGAGGCGGTATCATGCCTATGGCAGTTCTGTGATTCCATGTTGGATTTGCTGTCACACCTTCCCACCAAACTCATGTTAAAAGCCCTAGAAACAAGCCCCAGCACGTTGTAACACGATCACCTAAGTTATCTTCAACAAGGCCATCTGGGTTCTTACCCTCCAAAATGTCTTCATAAAGTGCATGTACTCCTTCTGGCACAATGACAGCCAAGGCAGTTCCACACAGCAGCCCAGCGCCAAGAACAGTCACCAACTTTAATCTCTCCTGCAAGAAAGTACAAACAAGCATTATCTTTAAGAAAGAAAATGTTTTCTTAAACCCTACATCATTAACAAAGTTTGGGGCAGGGGAAAAGGGACAAGAAGGGAGCGAATGATCCATAAAACCTCTTGCTGATTTTTATTCAAGAGCTCCAGTTGCATAGTCCTATACTTCTCACGATGAACTTTCTGGAACACATAGTGTGTCTGATGCAACCAAGTGAAGTAGGAAATGAAAGTTAAAGATGATCCATTTGACTGTTAACATCAGACAAGAAATGAAACAGTGCATACTTCAAAATAGCAAGATTTGCTATATTTGGCACTAATGATTTTTGGGGTCTAGTTCACCCTCTAGGGACTCAAACCATAGGGCTTGTGGAGACAAAGAAAGATTGAAGTGCAAGAATTTTGAAGCACATTTGCAACTCTAAATTTTATCTCCATTCTAAGTTTGTTTTCAAATATATCCTTCCTACTAGAAATCATACTTAAACATGCAAGTTCCCTAAAATCTCTGCTAGCTATGGCACAGAGCAAGAGAAATTGCTCATTTGCCAAAAAAAGCCAACCTAAATAATAAAAAATAAAATACAAGAAAGAAAACTAAATTACCAAAAGCAAAACAGAAAGAGAACCAGTAACCAGTAATTTACCCACAGACACAAATACACTGGTTGAGTATGGAAACTGCTAAGTCAGCTGTATTTATATAACAGAGAAAAGGGCTAAGAAAAGTTTTAGGACTACAGAAAGAAAAAAAGGAAGATTTTAGACAAAAAAGCAGCAGGAGCTCTACTTTCACCTACGGGTTTAGAGAGACAGAAGAAATGACCTTAAGCTGTTATTAGACTGTTACACGAGAGATGGACTATATTTGAGTCTCTAAACCAAACAGTTGCTCTTGTACAGAAACATGTCCTTAAAATTGCCATACTTTAATGGCCTTCTAATAGAGTATCACTGAAGAACCAACTTTCTTTAAAAACATAAAACTGTGGATAAAAAAAGTAACGCAAGACACTTTTTTTGTACCTGAAAGACCTGATGATGTTCCGTGTATTTAAAAATAAATAAATTATGTGCCAGGTGAAGTTTTAGAACCACAGTTTCACAGCACTTGCAGAATGTCAGGTAGCTACAAAATATGGCAGAAGGGACTGAATCCCCAAAATAGGTCCAAAACCAGAATTTTAAAAAGATAACTTAAAAAGTCTTACTCAAATGAGAGTCTGAATGAAGGAACTGCATCAGGGAATGAGAGAACTATCAGACTGATAACGGTGCTAATATACATTTCATGTCAGTCTTTTTTCCTTTTTAATCTAATTGGAGATGCTTAAATGCAAACCAGTGCTTACTGTTTTTACAACCGTTTCTAAGCCTTCCGGTGGCATTTGAAAAGGAGTTAAAGACTGTAAAAGCATTTAGGGCATTAGAAATTACATTCTACTCCCCAGGTAATTACATAACATGGCAATCCCCTCTCCTTTCTGCAATTCAGGTTTTAATATATATTTGTTACATAAAGTTTAATTGCAAATTAGCAATACTTAGCAAAAACCACACAAATTTAATGTTTTTATAGTAAAGAAAAATAGTTTAGTTGATATTCCAGGACAAATTTCTACTAAAAAAAAAGATTAAAAAACACACCCACAAAGAATCTATAAGCTCTTGCTACTATGAGTAAGAGTTATCTTTACTATTACTTTTTGCTTCCTTGCATCTACAACATTGACAGGCTAAAGTCAAACCCATACACTGAACATCCAGTTGTATAAACATCTAGACTCTAAAAATATGACAACTTGCAGAGATTGTTTCTCATAATTTCTGTAATAGCCCTTATCATATCATATGTAGCAATCATGAGAGCTTAGATGCTCATAACTATGTAGCATGCTTTTTGTGGCAGAACCATCATATGCTGCCATGCAAAATGAGATGTCTGGCTGCTACCAAAATACTAACGTTAATTACTGAGGACCTGGAGACAGAGCTCAGCATTTAACTAACAGGAAACCACTTGCTGTGTACCGTTATTATGCCATCCATTCTCCTGCATGCACCATAGCAACACACGTTGTTTCATCTCCCCAAAATAGGCCACACTTGCATAGAAGAAATAGGAGGCTCTAGAGAAATGCACAACTAGCTTTCTGAAAGCAAGCCAAATGTGACCGTATGGAAATAATTAGAGCTGGGGAAATTTCAAATAGTACTATGCAAGAGATGCAAACACCTGTAAAGTTTCCACAAACATGCACTGTACACCAGCACGTGGAACAGTCACACGTGGTAAATTGTTATACAGTGACAATCTACATGAAAAGGGAATCTTCAGCACCCACTGTTCATAAAGTTGCTTTTAAAAAATATAATGTCTTACAAAGAAAAACAAGATTATTTTTATACTGTAGCACTATAATCTCTTTTACAAACATACATAACTATAGGGAAAAAAGCCTCAGAAGTAATACTGTTTTATTACAACTGCAAATACAGAGTACTGCTTGATTTCATTTGGCCATCTGTGAATTTCAAAGATCCATAAAATAACAAATACTAACAAGTTACTGCTTGAAGAAAAGTGTTTATCTCCTTTTCAGTACAAAATATTTAGACAATGAATACAGCAATCTAATAAACTGCAGTCTACCCAGACAGGCAAAAGTCATCTAGTTTGATTCAATAAATCAAGCCATTTCAGTTACAAAAACTACTTGTTTGTCTCTTGTTAAAAACAGGAGCAACACAATAAACAGCATTAAAAAAAAAAATGCATGAGAAAAGTCTTAAATACTCAAATTAGCAAACTGTTCCCCAGCTCAGATTTTGTTTCAAGTCTACATGGTACTGAAACTCTTACCTGGACCTAGCAAAAACTCACACCTGCAAGCAGTTCCACTCCAGTGAACACTGCCTGCCTATGTTAGGCCAAGAAAGATTCAAAGAGCTAGAACTCGATTTTTTTTTAAATTTTTTTTTTTTGTTTTGGCTACAACATAGGAGACAGTCTCAAGAACTAGGATACTGTTGTTTCCAGAGTAATCAAAGTTAGACCAAGAGAATATATTGCATACAAAAATAAAGTGAAGCTCTGTTCAGTCTCTACCTTTTTACCATCAACATTTAGTCATGTCTGGCTTTCATGGAGTTTTACGCTTTCAAGAATGTCCAAATATAATTAAAAGAATAGAAACCAGTGTGAAATCAGAACACAACCAATAGATCCCACAGCAATAAAAACTCATTTGAAGAAATGTATTATTAACACTAATGAACAATGTTATTGTTCTCCAGCATCTGGGCTATATTATGCAAAGCATTCATTTTTGTTTTCTAACCATTATAAATGGCCAGTGGGAGGAGGCATTTTTCTCACCAAGGCCACATACAAAACTTCTTGCAAATGACAGAATGCACAGTCCAGTCATTTCAGTTTGAAATTGTCCACAGGCCCAAGCAATCGTTTTTAAACAAAACAATCCTAACATCTAATTACACAGTCCCAGGATTAGCTCGTATTTGCACGTAATTTGCAGAGAGATTCGGCTCCTCTTTTAAACCAGCGTGTGGATCCTTAAAGTATCTAACTTGTGTAAAACTGAATCAAGAGTATCTGAGAACCTAAGACATCACAATAAACTTGATCACACAGGTGTGTGCTGTAAAATAGGGCACGCACAAAAGACTAATAAACGTGTGATCATTGCTTATGCAGTGCTTTTTTTTTTTTTTATCCACAACAGATCTGTATTCCTGTAGCTGTTGGGAGCCCCAAAAGGTTTAGGAGCCTCCTGGTTTGTCTATACAAACGTAAATAAGCCACATAAACACAGATCAAGAACTCTATCTTCAAACCATACCAAATACAAAGTTGGAGACAACCGATGACTACCAAGCACATACATGAGGAAATACAAAATTAAATAAAAAAACCCCAGACAATGCTAGCATGTTAGGCAGCATTCTCAGCAAATTTGCAAAAGAATTCCTTCATAGGCTTCAGGGCAAAAGTGATTTTTGAAGAGAAGACAGTGGAAGCAACAGTACTGAAGACATGCAAGGGACAGTCCATCAAAACATCAGATGAAGCAACGCGAAACAGAACTATGCTGTTTATGTAAAGCCTTCAAATATATGGTCAAGTTTCAATCCATTTAGCTGAATGGTATCATTACCAAAACGGACAGCCTTTCCCTCCTTGCTGTTCAGAGTTTACTGCTCCCAAAGTCTCCTAGAAATGACAAGACCGAAGAACTGCAACCAGCTTTCTGAGTGGATGGAAGAACAAGTCACATCTCTCCTCCAGCACTTTACTTTCCAAAAGCAGCACTGCTCCCAGTAGAAATGGGAAACCTCTCATAGGAGAGCTCTTACCACCTTAGAATGGCTAAAAGCTTATTACACCACAACTGTATACAACAATCATCACTTAGAAAGATAAAGAACCCTCGGGCACAAGAGGATATTAGGAGACTGCCAGAGAGCGTAACCATCAACACCTCAGCAATCATCTCTTAGACACACACAAATACATTCTCTTTTGAACTCCTGTTGGAACTGGGAACTCATTCAATCCATCAAAGTCTTCCTCTCCTTTAACACCACCTTCCGTATCCAAGATAGTTTTCCAGAAGAATGCCTTGAGTTACACAGGATAGAAGCACAACTTGAAGTTCTGTTGTAATCAAAGAGCTAAGGTAGCACAAGTTCTGAACAAAACTGTGAACTGAACCAAACCAAACCAAGTTTTCTGAAAACATGATCTGAATTGCTTTTAAAAGCCCTAATTTGAGTAGCCCATAGACACAAAAGAAAACTTAACCTTACTTCAGAAGTTTCTGACACAAACTTATAAGAACAACAATGTCCAGCTCCTATAATGTCCTTCCACTACATGCTCAGACTTTGCTTTATCTGTAGCCAAGATGCTTGGACTGAATCTGGTATGCTTTAATGGCTTTTATACACATTGTAGAATAAGCATAATTTTACACCATGATTTTGAATAAAAATATAACATTCACAACTTCTTTAAATATCTTCTAAAATTTCAGCATTGCCCCTAACAGCACTGCCACTCTAGAAAGCGGAAAGCACTAACTCTTCCTGGTAGACATCTCCATCTGGTTTCTGCTATTCTTCCTTAGCACCCATCGAGCAGTTTGGCAAAGCTGTCTTACCTCGGAAAAATTAACTGCCAAGGGGATAATTCCTGCCACATAGCAGGCCACCAGCATGGCCAGAGACAGCAGGCAGATGGAGCGGAAGTCATCCATTTCGCCGCTTTCTCTCCGGTCCCTTAAAGTGAAATTCAACAGCAACTTTTCCACCTCGCCCCGCACGCCTTAACCCGTGCAGACACCGAGCTCCCAGGAAAGGCTTTCAGCCATGTCTCTCTCGCCCGGCGACTCCGGCCGGCTCGACCCCCAGCGGCGGCCCCTCTAGGCCCGGCGTACAGTAGCCGCTTTCCCGCCGGGACCACCCGGGGGGGGGGTAATGGGTGGTGTTGAGGGGAGGGCGCGGAGCGCCCCGGCCCCGCGGCAGGCCTGGCCCTCACCTGAGGCAGCAGGGCCTTGCCCAGCACCCCACTGACCCTGGGGAAGGGAAAGAAGGCGCCGAGGCGGCTCCTCACGGAAGGGCGGCCTGAGGCGAGCCGCGTCCGTGGGGTGAGGGCGGGGAAAACCTTACGGGCTGATAATGCGCCGCCGCCACCCACCCCCGCCACCGCCTCGAAGGCCAAAGTGGCACCTCCGCGACCCAGCACTTCCTCTTCCGGGGCTTGTCATCGATGCCCCGCGCTTCCCGGCTTCAAGATGGCGGGGCGGAGCCCCAGAGGGAAGCGAGCGATTCCCTCAGCAAATATGGCCGCTCCCAGCATCCTCAGCGCCCCCGCCCTGCGTGCCGGCCGTTAGCGCAGCGCTTCCGGTCGGGCGCGGGGGGTTGTGGGGGGAAATCATCGCGCGCCTCTTCTCCGCGGCGGTGCTGAGGGAGCGGGAGTCGTGATGGTGAGCGGGACGGGCGGGACGGGCCCGGCGGGCTCCTCCTCGCCCTTTCGCGCCTGCTTAGGGGGGAGCCGGTGCGGCTCAGGGGAGCGGGGCGGGCTGCTTTCCCTTCCCGCTGGGCTAGGCAGGCACCGCGGGCGGGAAGGCGCGGCGGGTGGCGGGGAAGGCCGCGGCCACCGCTCCGGGCCTAGGGGGAAAGCGGCCGCCTCCCCCCTAGGCCCGGAGCGACGGCCGCGGCCTCACGAAGTGCCCCCAGGCCGGCTGCTCTCCAGGAGGGGGAATTTAGCAGTTTGAATGGCACGCTAGAGTACAAAAGGCCTACCAGTCACGATAGTTTGTCGCACTCACCTAATCAATTTGAATATGTCGAGGCAAGTTGTCGCCCCGCAGTGGGAGGACAACTGCTTCTGGGTTTGCAGCAGGGTTCTACATCTGCCTGGTGCTTGCCCAAAAGCAGTTGGCTTTTGCTAGGATGAGCAGCTACAAAGCTTCTCTGTTGTCTGAAGTGAAAGAGGGCGCTTAAAACAGTATACGTGCAATATACTATTTGTATATGCATCACCGCACATCTTATTCTTACAATATATATAGTATCTTCCTTTTTTGGTTTGTGGGGAGTTTCGGGGGCTTTTTTTTTTGTTTGTTTGGTGTTATTTTTTTACTTTATTGCTGAATAAACTCTGCACTTGGTAGAAGCCTTTTTGTTTTCAGGCAGATGCTGCATAGCTCCTAAGTTCTCCTGGTTTGTCTGTCAGTGCTGCCTTAACCATTTTTACAGGGTTGTGTTTTCAGTAATTGAAGCACTTTCTAAAGTGCTCTCTAGAAGTTCAAAATTGGTGTTCAAAATATAAACTGCATGGCATATCATTTAGCATCCTGTTTAACAATAGCCAGTACAACTGGGCTTTAAAGAAAATACAAGAAAACCTTACATATGCATCATAATAATAAGAAACCATATTAGACTTTTCCAGATAACCTGGTTCTAACACACGAAGGTTTATGGATCTTACCTTGTTTTGGTTTTCTTTTTCCTAAGAATAAGATTTATATCTTTAGGAAAACATAATAGTTATTAATCATGCTAATTTTTGTCCAGTGACCTAAGCACATATTCAGTAGGGCGTGTAATAGTTGGAGAAAACTTTTCACAGGCTTCTGAACTTGTCACTTTTTTGCAATTCTGTGGTAGGAGACGAAGAGCAATTTTATAAAATCATGCAATTTATTCTTTTTCCCTTAAGGTAAAGTTATAGGGAGTTCCCAGGGAAACATTTGCAATGTAATGCATTAATTCTACAATACGGTTAGTCCCAATAGCGTTAATTTTAATAAAATCCAGGCCAGTAACTGACACAGGTATTTTAGAGTGCTTAAAGTGGTAAGTGGTTTAAAGTCAGAAGCCCAAATAATTTCTGCCTTACAGTTCTAAAAGAACTGGCTTACATATCTGACTCACTGATAATTTTTTTTTCTATAATCTGATTATTGGGATAATTCCAAAATATATACACATTCGTTTAATACTCAGACAATGGGAGGGGTAGCCTGGGTATTTATAGGCCAGAAAGCCTAAAATGATTCCCTGGCAAGATTCTGGCAGACTGAATACAGAGTTCACTCAGTTGTAATACAGTTTTGTAACTCCTGGTCAGTACAGTTTTATCTATACTCTCTTAGGCCTTGTCAAATAGACCCAACTTTTTACTACTAAGTTTAGTTGAAAGATGCAAATGTGCGTATGTAACTGGACACCAAAAATGTAATTTGCAAGACATTCTGATGCTAAACTAACACAGTTGGGTTTTTTTTGAACACACTGATGAACTGGCTGATGCATCATATCCATTTTTAGTAAGGGATCCTTAATCAGATCCTTCCAGGAAATCAGAGTTGCAAGTCCTGGAAGAAAGCCTTGTCGTTAGCAACCAGCAAGTAAAAATTATAGTGCTGGAAAAAGTACTTTATAATAAAGTTTGGCAGAGTCATTTGGACTCCCCCGTAAGACGTGCCTGTTCAAGCACATGCTTGGGAACAGCCAGATACTACCTACCTACCCACCCACCCACCTACACACACACACCCACACACCCTTTGGGGAATTTTTTTTCAAATCTAGTGTCCTCTGGCATACATGGAAGTGGTCTTAAATGGTCTAGTTTCCTTTGTACGATTTGCGTTACAGCGTGTAGCTCTGAATTCCCCTCTCTTTCCACTTCTGATTGTGAAAAGTCTTGCTGCTTCCATTTCTTTGTGCAATTGTTTTTCTGGGATTCTTTGAATCTCCCTCTACCATGTTATTTGAGACGATTTAAAGAACGGAAAAATATATTCTGTGAGAACGCTATTAGTCATGGTAAATTTGTATCATTTTTTAATATGTTCTTTGTAAATCCTAGTACATCCCATTTTTCTTTTCTGTCCCTGCATTCGAACACTGAACTGGTATCTTCACTGGTATGTCCAAATGTGGGACAGGACTTTTCTACAAGCAAGTGATCAATTTAAGCCCAATAATACACTTTGGTATTTGTTTCCTGTGTTTCTTACTTTGCAGTTGCCTCCATGAATATTACATGTTTGTACTCACCTCATATATTAGCATTGAAAATGTCAGATCCCATTAGCAGCACTGGAAATGGTGTTTGGTGGCTTGCTTGCAAACTTTCTGTGCTGTGTAACCTGTTAATTAGATCACAGATTGTGTACACTTCAGAAATCTTGCTGCTTGTTTGCTCAAATTATTTGCTCTAGCCAAGTGAAAAACATTATAGAAATAATGCAAACCACAGACTACAATCATATAAGTCTTTCCATCATATAAGTCTTTCCTGCAGAAGAACAAGCTTACAGGCTCTGACATTTGGAACAGTTACCTGTTCCATAATTACTGTTTCATTAGACTCACTGAAGTATGAAAAAAAAAAAAAAAAATCAGTGCATCTGTTTTGCAGGAAATAATCTTGAATATTAAGTGTGGATTTGTTGTATAATTTATATTCCCTTGAAGCTGAATGAATAGCACAAAAGTAGCTATTTGTGTTAAAATCTTTAAGGTGAGACTGACAGTGAAGTTGTTGGACTCCCTGCTTGCTCTTTAATTGGGGTATTTGAAATCATACTAACAGCTTGCATTTGGAATATAATAAGTAAATGCACTAATAGCATAGCTTTTATACTATTTTTTTTTCAACACATTAGTTCCTTTACTGGAGAATTTAAACATTTAAATTTATATAAAGATTGAGAGGACTGATTAGAAAGAAAAATTAGTAACAGTTTATATGAATAGTAAGTACTGTTTGGAAAACGTGTGTGGTGGTTCAGTCTTTTAATATTACGTTTCTTTTTAGTACTTCATGCAGATAAATAGCTTAATTCAAACAAAAAAAATTCAAACTTTGAAGTAATCTGTCTTCTTGGTGCTTGTTTTGTTTTTCAGTCTCACACAATTCTACTTGTCCAGCCTACCAAGAGGCCAGAAGGCAGAACATATGCTGATTATGAATCGGTGAATGAGTGCATGGAAGGTGGGTGCAGACATAGTAGACAAAAAAATGTTGTTAAAACCCTTTTTTGGACGTATTCCCAAACTTAGTAAAAAAAAAAAGTTGCTGTCCATGTTTTCCCAAGATAATTCACAAAAGAATGCAAAAGTGTCTCCTGCTTTTAGTTTACTGATGTTTTAGCAAACTAAAAATATCTATTATTCGTTTCTAAAACTTCCTTTTTATATTAAATGTTTCTCTGATTTAACCATAGATTGAACCACATTCAGCTCATCAGAGTAGACAATATTCTTGGTGGGGCCATGCAGCAGAATTGCCTGAAGCATTTCATTGCAGAATCAGAGCCTAACTCTCACTAATTTTTGTGCTAGCCACAGTAGAGGAAAGATTGCTAATGGAGTTAATATATCACATAAAAGTATGTGTGCAATTGATGCATAATTTGCAACCCTGTGGCATGTCTGCCAGAAAAGAAAATCCTGCATGACTTTAAAAAAACACATAATGAGCTGGGAAAGAAGATTGAACTACTACAGCTGCATGATGTAAATGTGGAACTTCACTTAACATTAAAAATTCTAATTCCAGGAAGATTTTTTGAGGCAAGCAAAAGCATAATAAAGCCTCCATGCTTACTTTAACATTATATTCTTCTCAAATGTATCTGAATTATTTATGAGCTAGTGTAAAAAAAAACTGATTTAAATTCATATTGTGACATTGTGCTGTTGCTCTTACCTCAGTAGCCCTGTTTGATTCTTTTCAACAATGATCTCTTCTGAGATTTGAGTAGCTTTATTTAACATTACTTCTTCTCTTTCTCAGGTGCTTATATAGTAGGAACATACATTGCAATTGCTGTCTTAAAATTACCATAAGGAATTTCAGGTTTCTGTTGGAGCAGTAACTGCATGGAGAGTTACATCTTTGACTGAACTAAAATTTTTTAATCCATGTGTTTCTATCCGTGCATCTTACTTGATTTTATAGAATTAGTATTATGTTTCAATGCAAATAAGTAGCCAGAACAAAAGCATTTCACTCTGCAAAATCTGTGTAAGAAATGTATGACTACCATGAAAACATAGACATCTCTAAACTTTCCTGATAGCTGCGTTTCAAACGTTGAAGAGGTTTCAGCAAATACAGTTGTTTTTTTAATATTGCATTGTTAATATTTTTTCCCCTGTAGGAGTCTGTAAAATGTATGAAGAGCATCTGAAAAGAATGAATCCAAACAGTCCATCCATTACATACGATATCAGCCAGTTGTTTGACTTCATTGATGACTTGGCAGACCTCAGCTGTCTTGTGTAAGTTCAGTTGTACAAGTCCATTTCAGTGCCTTAGAGAAGTCAGTCAGTCTCCCATGTAAACACTTATATGAAACCTGGTGAGATTGTGGGGTGTTTTGCAATAACCATGTCAGTACAGCAGCAGTATTGCAGCTGGCAATTAACTGTATCAGAATAAAGTATTTAGAAAGAAAGCTTAGAAATTGATGGCTCCACTTGAATTTTAGTAACATTGAAGCTCCCAACATTTCAAATACTGAAAACATCTCATCTGTGTATTTTAGTTATGGGCAGGCAAAGGTGGCCTTACGTACTTTCCATTCTGACTGCACTGTGAAATCAAACGTTAAATTTCACTACTCAGAACATAACATTGTAACTAAGTCACTTAGTCCAGATCACGAGTACTTTCTACACCATACGTTTAGAGGTAACGGTTTGATATGACAGTGGTATCAACTTTGCAGAAATTCTGTAGGAATAAGGATACAAATCTCATTCATAGACGTAGTATTATCATGACACAGTATTTGGTTTTCCAAGCTCAGAATTTGAGAATCTGTTTAAGCCAGTGAGTATCTGGTGTGGCCATTCCTGCAGCTGTACTGCTCTGTCTGAAATCCCAGTGCAAGTACTTGTGCAGCTGCACGGTGCCTTTGACAGTTAATTCTAGTTTAAAATATAAAACTTTTTTTAAAAAACTGAGCATCAGATTGCTTTCCTTTGCATTCTGAAGTACGTACAGAATCTACATTACTATAGTGACTTATTCCAAATGCCATTTACCAAAGTTTTCAGCAGATTAAATAAATCAGGATTACAGTTTCTGCAGTTACCTTGTTCCTAGATATTCTGCCTCATTTGTTCTTCAGGTGTCATAGTTCTGGTCTCATGCAATTTGAAAGACTTGTTTTGTTTATCTGACAGCTTGAAGCTAGCTACTTGATTTAGGAAGTAGCAGCTGTTTTCTAGTACATTCTTGTGCCTTTCTTAATTAGGCTTGTGAGCTCAGAGCTGTGCCAGATTCTACTTCAGCTTATAGTTTTCCACCAGATGGCACATGTAGCCCGTAGCGTAGCAAACATGGCTTGTGTTCATGGGCATTCCTATAGTACTTGCTGTCTGGTCTTGCAGTGTAACACTAGGAGTGGCTCAGGGTGGAAATCAGTACCTTTTCCTACAACTAACATTTCTTATACTGCACTGGAACTACTACTTTATCAATATATGCTGAAATTCTTTCTATGGCCACGAACCAATCATGCTCTGGTTTAAATAACAAGGCTTTCTTAGAAACTATATTCTTAGTGGTTTTTTTCCTTAGGTAAGAATTGTCAATTATTCTGGATGGAGTCAACTCTGGATTTTTACTTAGCTTCTTACCAATGACCATCTCACCCTTCTTATCTGATGAGAAATAAGTATACCAAGATTTAAGGAATGACCAGGACTTCAGTAGCTCTTGAAGCATTCACTGAAATTCATAATTCATCTTCATCAGAAAAACATTAAACTTCAATGACTAAGGAGGAAAGGAGGGCATGAACCTACACATTTCACACAATTTACTTTCATTCACACAATAACTTCACACAATTTACTTTCATTTTTTGGTCTAATTCTGCTTCAGTTCAAGTGTCTTGAGTAGCTGAGTTCTCTGGCCCTGGCAAGAAGTTGTGCTAGTTGACTACTTTTGTGGGTTCTTCTTTCAGTTTGCTTTCTACAAAGTGTCCTTGTTTGTTAGATGTAGGCTTGTCATCACTGACAACTAGCAAGAATCCTTTGTCATTCATCTATCAGTCTACCTTTGCTCCTGCAAAACTATGATTTTATTCATTTTCTAAAAATTCCAAACACAAGCAGAACACACACTGACATGAACACTTGCTTGAAGTAGTGTTTGGCTCATTCAGATAGATTACATTGTTTCCTGGTGGAACTATTCTTTTTCATTCTGAGCTCCAGAATATTAAGGTGCTCCATTTATAGTCTCCCATAAGTAATTATATTCATGAATTAAAATGTGAACACTGTGATCCAGTCATTCAGTAGTCCTTGGAGCATCCTGTTTTATTTCAGGTTCTTACTGATGTGCTGGGTAACTGTTTTTTAGGGAACAAGATATATCTCTTTGATTGATAAGTGACAATTCCCATCTACTTCTGATATTACTTCCTGCCTCATACACTTGAGGATGCTTAATTTTTCATGAAGTTCTTCTGGCAGATGATGTACAGGACAGACTGATATTATTTTTTTTCCCTCTCTAGTTACCGTGCTGATACCCAGACATACCAACCCTACAATAAAGACTGGATAAAGGAGAAGATCTATGTCCTCCTCCGCAGGCAGGCCCAGCAAGCAAGCAAATAATGTGGGCACCATCATGACATGGGTTTGGGGGAGGGCTTGGACAACAGGTGTGTACAGAGTGTAGTAGTGAACGTTTTGTATTATAGTCATCCTGTTGCCATTTTTCTAACTCTTTAGCCAGGACTGAATGTATTGTTAGAGATGCAAGGATTTTGTTGGATTTGACTTTTTTTCAGTGTAAATGGAGAAGAAAGTGCAACATCTTCAGGAGATTTTTCATGTGTTTTTTCCTCTGGTTAGCTAATGGTCCTACCTTGTTTGAACCCCGGGGGCTGTTCACATTGTACTTCACCACATTCACTGTATGTGCCCTTCTGTGGGGTTTCCAACATTTAGTTATGTCCTCGAGACGGTCTTAATGGGGAATAAAAAATTACCCTTTAGTTAAATTTGAGTGCTGAGTTTTGTGGGCTTTGCCTGTTTACCAGAGAACAGGGCTTGAAAGGTTACGTGGACTGAACCAACAGTTGTCTGCGGTGTTACAGAATGGCTCAAATCCTGGCCTGCCAACTTAACTTCTCTGTCCTACTCTGTCTTTCCTGGGGATCTTCAGGAAACACAGCAACCCTTTCATACTCTAAGCTTGATCTTTCTACCAGGCATTTGCATTCAGCTAAGTGTGTCTTCTCTGGCATAGATGATGGCTAAGAACAGGCTGAAGCTTCACAGATCCCAGAAATTAATCATCTACGTCCACCCTTCCCCTGATAAGGGAATAGGCAAAGCAAGTTGTTTTGATGAGAATCTGCCCCAAACTCCATTTTCCCTTTAGAAGGGATAAGGACTTAACCAATTGCACACACTAAAAATCATATCTGCCCCAACCATCTTGCAAGCTAATGTCCTTGTGATTTTTCTGTGCTAAAGGAGTTTGGATTGGAAGACGCAAACCAAAAAATACAGCAAGTAGAAAAGCAAAGCAAGAAGAATCTGGAAAGCTGCCTTCAACTAATCGCTGCCTTCAGAAATACAGTAAAGAGGGTTCTGAGCATTTGGAAACATGTAACGTGCTAGCAGACATTCTGCTGCCACCCAGGTCTGCTCCAGCAGCCCAGGCAAAAAATTAACAGTTTGCTTCTTGTCTCCTTTCCAGCAAGGAGTGCGTTTAGGGCTTTCTCAGGGTGCACTTGTGCTTAGAGGCTTAAGGCAGCACTTCCACTAAGAGAGAGCAAACGTTTGCCTGAGTTCAGCTACTTTTAAAAAGGTTTATCAGCAGCATTTTGCAAGTAAAGCCATAAATTGCATGAAAAGGATCTGCCATCCCCTGCCTGCTTTGTCTGTGACCGATTGGCGCTTCCTGCGTAGCGGGGAGGTACATACCTGCTGCAGTGGGGGAGTAAATGATGATAAACTAATTTACATCGGCTGTTTCTGCAGGTACAATATCGTAAAACATCTAATCAAGGAATTGACAAGTCCTCCTGCAGTCTCTGGACTGCCTGCCCTCGATTGCAGGTTGAGGCATAGGACTCATTTCTTGGCACAGTGTTCACTAAGGGAATAGTTGAAACAGTTCTGGTGCAGTTCTGTGAGGTGGCCGAGCCCATCTAAGGGTTGGCTGCTGCTGAAAGGCATAATGCTCCCCCCACGCTACATACTGGGAGATGCTGGGAGTTGTGGGGAAAGGCAGGGCAGGACAACCAGTCAGCACCAACAGGCAGAGTAGCGGGTCACTTAAAAAACCCCACCCAAACCTCACCTGAGGCTTTGAGAACAAGATCAAGGTGGTAGAGGCTGTTGCAGAAAACAGTAGATAAATTGTCATATAAAAATATATATACACACACCTAAAGGACCACTTTATCTACATGCCAACCAGTAATGCACTGGGCCCAGGGGGGACACACCTGACAGAAAGCTATCCCAGAACCACAGAATTGAGGGTTTGGAAGGGACCTTCTATCACTGACTTTAATTAATCCTTTGGTAAAAGTCAGAAGTCTTGCAGCCAGGTCAAGGACCTCAGTCTGATGTAACCCCACTAGGATTAGTATTAGATCCACAGTAACAACAGGAACGCTCTCTTAACAGGAACTTCACTCTGCAGCCTCCATCAGTGTGCTGAAGGGCATCAAGAAAAGCAAAGTCAAGTGTGTACCCCTGCTTTGAGGGTGAAATAAACCAGGTGGTTAGAATGCTTGTCTACAGTTTCTTCCAGCATCACAGTCTTATTTTAAAAGAGACTGAAATCATGACATGCATCACAATACATCATAAGCACAGCAGGAAAGTGGCATCCCATCATTTCATCAGCCTGTTCTCTTATTTAATGCTGTCACACAGCAGGGAAAGAGAGCGAGTAGGGAGCCAAGACCACCTTGTTGTCTTTGTTAGTACCCAACGTCCATGTTCCAAGAGAACTGCTTACAGCAAGAGGACACTTCACCACTCGTAGGATATTTTTTTTTTTTTTTTAGGTTGGAAGAACCATCAGATTTTTCACTTGTATTAGGAAGAGGTAAGAAAGTTGCTGGTGGTGATCTCGTTACCACACGCCAAGCAAGGAGCTGGTTTGTCCCACACGGAAAGCAAGGATGCTCCTTAAGATGACTTGCCCTCTGAGGGAGGAAGGGAACGCTCCAGCTACTTTGCTTTAGAGCACACAAACAGTTACGTAGGTTTCCAACCCCCACTGAGTAACAGCCTGATTGTACTGGAACTCAGCTGTGCTCGAAACTCAAACAATCCATCAAGAAAACTAATAAACTGGAAAAATCAAGAGTAGCTGGATTACAAGTACAAAGTAATTTCAAGCTCCTGTTTTTCAACCGCTATGGAACCGTTTAGTGTCTGCTAGACCCCGGAGAGCATTAAAATAAATACATTATGCATTTTCTGGTTTACCATTATCATAGATTTTATGGGCAGGGAGTATTTGGGGGAGCTGGGAGCATAATTCATCAGTTCTCCAGCAGGAGATGGGTTGTGGTTGAGGTTCCCAGCTATACATAAACTGCAAGAGTAAATCCGTTGAAATAGAAAATTATTTTAAAGCTCTGCCATATTGGCCAATTCTCTCAGGTTTTTTTACATCGTCTTGTCTGCTATAGTGTTACTTCGCTGAATGGAACATTCCATTCACCAAAACAGAGGGGGAATGAATTTGCTGCTGAAACAGACTGAATGGAGGTGTTTGGTTTTGTGCAGTACAGGGCAGCTCTCTCTTCCAACCCACTACATCCTCACTGGGTCTGAAAAGGGCTGCAGTTGAAGTAAGACCCATCGGGATTTGTTACAGGGAAACATCATATTCTACAATTAGTTTTCTCCTTACAGTAATCTAAACTGTGCTTGTATGAACAGTTTATCTGGATGAGGTTTGGGCACGGCTCCAATTGGTAGGTTTTTATTCCTACTGTTTGTGCTGAGTTTGTGCATGACATGCACGTAGAGCTTGCACGCTGCATACCCCAGCTCTGCCAGCCCTGGTGGAGCATCAGCAAGGGGTTTGTTACTCATTTTGTACGCACCCCTGCGGTGCCTCTGTAGTTCTTCCAACTAAAAATCAGGATGACCTTGAGCCAGCAATGTGCCCTTGTGGCCAAGAAGGCCAATGGCATCCTGGGGTGCATCAAGAAGAGTGTGGCCAGCAGGTCAAGGGAGGTCATCCTGCCCTTCTACTCTGCCCTGGTGAGGCCCCAGCTGGAGTACTGTGTCCAGTTCTGGATTCCCCAGTTCAAGAAGGACAGGGAAGTGCTGGAGACAGTACAGCAAAGGGCCACAAAGATGATTAAGGGCCTGAAGCATCTCTCCTATGAGGAAAGGCTGAGGGACCTAGGTCTTTTTAGACTTACTTAAGAAGAGAAGGTTTAAGGGGGGATCTGATCAATGCTTACAAATACTTAAAGGGAGGGTGTCAGGAGGATGTGTCTGGTCTTTTCTCAGTGGTGCCCAGTGACAGGTCAAGAGGAAATGGGCACAAACTGGAGTATAAGAAGTTCCACCTAAACATGAGGAGGAACT